>APFE030340681.1:4130-63034 GCA_000404065.3 Pinus taeda
AACAAAATTGGATGCAAAAAATGGAAACAATGGAAGTAGATGCAAAAGTAGATACAAAACGAGATGCAAAACCCAATGAATAAACCTGACACAAAAGTGGATGCAAAAAGAGATGCAATATTTGATGCAAATATTTGATGCAAAAGAGGATGTGAACATGAATGCAAAATTGGAAGCAAATGTGGATACAACAGTGAGTGCAAAACATGGTGCAAATTGTGGCATAACAAAAGTGGATGTAAAAGCGGATGTAATGATAGATGCAAAAAATGAATCAAAGTATGATGCAAATGAAGATGTAAAAAGGGATGCAAAAAGTGAACTTTAAAATGGATGCAACAGTGGATGCAAAATTGTATGCAAAAGTGGATGCAATAGAAGTCGATGCAAAAGTAGATGCAAAACAAGACACAAAACCCGATGCAAATCCTGATCCAAAAGTGGATACAAAATGGGATGCAAAAATAGATGTAGTAGTCGATGAAAACCTAGACGCAAATGAGGATGCAAACGTGGATGCAAAATTATAATCAAAAGTGGGTGCAAAAGGAGGTGCCAAACTAGGGGCCAATTGTGGCACAAAAATATTAGATGCAATAGTGGGCACAATAATAGATGCAAAAGAGGATGTAAATATGGATGCCAAACAATATGGAAAAGTGGATGCAACAAAAGTAGATGCAAAATTATATGCAAAACTAGACACAAAACTCGATGTAAAACTTGGCACAAAAGGGATGCACAAATGGATGAAAAAATGGATGCAAAAAATGATTTTAAAAAGGATGCAAAAAAGGATGTAAAAGTCGATGCAAAAGTTGATGCAAGTGTAGGTGCAAAAAGTGGATGCAAATGAGGATGCAAAAGTATGTTAAACAAAATTAGGTGCCAAACTTGATGCAAAACCTGGAACAAAACTTGGTGCAAAGGATGACACAAAACTTGGCATAAAATTTGGTGCAAAATGTGGTGCAAAACCTATTGCAATACCTGGTGCTAAACTTGGTGTAAGACTTGGTGCAAAACTCGATGCGAATTTTGTGTCAAGTTTTGCACCATATTTTATAAATGGATGCAAATAGCACCAAAAATGGGCTCTAGATGCAAAAAAAGAAGTAAAAAAGGATGCTAATCACAGGATTTGTTGTAGTGATGCTTTCTTCATTGGTTGTTGAGACACTATGTGCATTCATATTGGTCATTGCTTCTGCTAGCCATGAAGGTGGGGTTACTTGGCTTGGCAATGTCAATTGGTCATTGTCGACTGCATGTTCAACAATATCATTAACAATATCAGCAACAGGAATTTCATGTTCTTGAGTTGGTGGAATGATCTCCATGTTACTGCGAATTTGTTCATTTTTATATTGTGTTTCACATACAGTTTCATCATCTTCAGCATATAAGTGTCCTTGAGATAGGGAAATCATATTACCAGCTGCAACAACATCATTTTGGTCATCTACTTCTTGCACTTCAACACCTGTTTGAGCATTCTCTTCTTCCTAACCATCCACATGAAACGCTTGGCTACAAACAGTGTCATGCATAAGAGCATCATAGTTCAGTCACCAAATTCCTGTCCTCCTAAAGCCAGCCTTGATATTTGATGGTGTCAAAGCCCTTTCAAAAGCTTTACTTGCAAGCTTTGCTAGCTCAAACCTTTTCACCTCAACCCCTGGATTCTTTTCCATCCATGCAAGACGCTCCAACCTGAAATAGTTCTTGAAAGGGCCAAACACACGAACATCAAGGGGTTGCAGTCTGCGGGTAGTATGAGTGGGCAATGTCAACAGGTCGATGCCTAAATTGTTTTCTTCCTCAATTGTTTGTACAACCATGTGGCTCCCATGGCCATCTAATATCAAAGGTTATATGTTATTAGGCAAGATTCCACCTGGTACCGATGGAGAAAAGTGAAAAAGCCAACTTAGAAACAATTCTTTAGTCATCCATGCATGGGGATGTGCAGCCATGCATGCACCTGGTTCACAGTTCTGTATATAGTATTTTAGTTGATTTTTACCTTTGAATAGATGAAATCCTTGGATTGAAGTACCAATTGCATTGACATAACATAAAATAGTTATCCACTCCCTGCTCTTGGGAAAAATCTTTGGCACATTTCAGCAACCCTCTCTTGGCAATTACCCGCATGCCACAATCCCTCCCTGCCTATAAACTTGTTTCATCACAGTTCCATATATGGTCTAATCCATAAGAATGTTTATCGTAAGCACTAGAAAGCGTGTCATAGAATTTTTGCACAACTGCAGGGCGCAAATTTAATGCTCTATGTCTGTCAAGGCCGTCAGCAGTATGCAATACAAGTTCTGGATGCCTGTTTTTAAACCCAAACCACCATGATTTACCAGGAAACCCATCTTTGAATGGGTTTGGCCTCCCTTGACAGATTTGAGCAATTGTTGATTTGAGTTGTATCAAATATAGCCCATGTCCCAGTGGGGCCATCTCTTTACACCACTCAACCACCTTGGCCTCCTCCTCCTCAATTGTAACTGTAAGAGACCCTCTACGTTTTGTATGAGTTAGTCCATTTATCCAATAATGTATTGATGAGGGAGGAATACCATGTTTTTTTGCAGATGCTCAAACTGAGTATCCATTAAACTCTATGTCGTCAATTGCAACTAACATTTGTTCTTTTGTCCATCCTCTTATAGAACTAATATTTTTATTTGAGCTTGCTCCTTGGACTATTGTTGATGGTGGTTCTATGGTTGATGGCATGTTAACATCAGCTGCTGTCACATGGTCATCCTCAACAATGTTCCCTGGTGCATTGTTGGCATTGACATCAGCTATCCTATCCTCATCAGATGATGTGCATCATCGCTATGCACCCCTTGTCACTCTCCTACCACTTCTCCTTGAATAAGCAGAGTAACTTCCTTTTGCCATAGATGCAACAACCTGTAAAATTATTGCATGCATTTAGACATTAGAATATTTGTAAATTATGTTTTATTACTTCTGCAAAAATACTTTTCCTTTATTACAGGAGATTATCAGCATGTATGTTACAGGAAATCGAATTGCATTACTTCATAGTCTCTCATTGCAAATTACTTCGTAGTCTCTCAATTGCCTGCCTATTCATCAGTTTAGCAACTTTTATATGGATTCAAGTAGCATTCTATAATAGTTGTTTCAAATATCATTTTCCATTTTTTTTGTTGTTTGGCATTTTCAAAAATGTCTCAGTACTGCAACTTCTCCATTACAGTCCATGGCCACCATTCCAGGCATAAATTCTATGTTGGGAATAACCAGCAGTTGTGATCAGCCTTGGAATGGACTTAACAGTCATAAAACGTTTTAGAAAAATGAACTGAAAAAATGAAGTATGTTGAAGGCATTCATTTTATTTTATTTTAAGGAATGGTTTTAACTTTTCTAAATAGTTGTATTTAGAACCTAATTTTTATTCAATGGCTGTTTGTGAAACCATCCAGGTATCTTTTTAGCAGTTATGGCCAGACAGATCATGTAAGAACTCTAATAAAGAAAACAATGAAAACAACACTGTAAGAACAATGACTTTCAATGGTTGTTTGTGAAACCAACTAGGTATCCTTCTAGCAGTTATGGTCACACGGATCATGTAAGAAATCTGATAAATGAAAACAATGAAAACAAAATTGTAAGAAGAATGAGTTGTAATTGATATAACTAACCTGGATATATTGGCAACTATTTTGTGATGTTGTCTTCAAGTTTGCTGAATAGTTTGAAAGCATAAGATGCAACTTCAACAATGGGTGGACTTCTTTTATAGTTTTTGGCACTTGAATTTAATTGGTGGACATGGATGCACATGGATTGCAATGGCTTCATTTTGAATGTGTGGTCTGGATTTAATTTGATGTGATCTAATGGATGGAAATTGGTTATTTGTTGATCCATGTGCTTTGATCTGTTTTAATGAGAAATAGAGTGAGTTGGGTGTCATTTATTGCAGTTATTGGGTATGGGTGTCATTTATTAAACAAAGTGGGTTTAAGTGTTATTGGGTTGGGTGTCATTTATTGAACATAGGGTGTTTAGTTGTTGAACAACACAACAGTTATGGCTGACATACATTCCCTTTTGTTATGTGCAGGTAGGCATATTTATTTGGGATGCAAAGTTGTAGTTCTGATGAGTGGGGGTTGAAGTGATTGCTGCTTTGTACTTCTGGAATAGACCATTTTGGAAGCCTTTATGGTTTTAGTTGTTTCCTAGTTGGGTCAATATGGTTTGCAGTCTTAAGTAGTAAAATACTATTTATGGACAATTGTGGGCCCAGTCAATGTACGGGGAAATTTTGGACATAAATTAATACTTATTTATAATTAATTTTATTTATTTTTGTTTAAATATTGGTTTCAAAAGTCTCAATTCGTGGTGGTTTGGTGGGACTAGTACTATATCAATCACTGGTCCCTGCACAACATTAGGAATATCTCCCCTACCCGTAATATTAAAAAAAAATAGCATTCACGAGACACGAGGGAACAAAGGTCAATGCACGAAGTGGATTGGTACAACGATTTGCTTGAAAAGTCAAAGTACACGACGTAAATCATATTCATCATTTTTTAATCTCTTAAATGAAGTATGGTATGATGAACAATGGCATCGTTTTTATGAAGAGTCATTCGTTTCTTAAAGGCTTCGTGAGCAATATTTTTATGAGGACTTTGAAAGCATTATTTTAAGAATGCTCATGTTATTTAAAAAAGAGCTTACATTGAATTTTTTTCATGGAATGTTCTTTTATTGCTTTTAAAAAGGGTCTTGTTTAAAAGAGAGATTTCTTTAAAAACAATAGAAAATAAAATTTGTTTGTTAAAGAGAAAGGGGATATTTTTCAAATCGGTTGGGGGCATTGTAGTTTAAAAAAAGGTTTGTGATAGTGTTGTAAAAGAAACATTGTTTTTTTGAGATTTTATAGACTTGTTATTGTTTTAAAGATTAATAGAGAAACCATAGTTGCAAAGATAATTTTATTGTAGGCAACCAATAAGTCTGTAAGTCAATTTGTTTATTGAGCCACATTCTTTCAGCGCATAACATATGGGAAAAGCCAAGAGGCTTCCACTTGTTTTAGATACGAGGACAACCAAGGAGGCTTGGGATACACTTAAGAGATGTTTTGATGTAAGGGGGAAGATTGAAGTTGAAGATGAAGGTGGATTTACAGCAACAAATCTGCAACAAGATGAAAATTTTGTTGAATCCCACTGTGCATAGCCACAAGTGAATGCAAATTAGGTGATTGCAGCAACAGAGCTTGCTGATGAATATATGATGAATCTAGCAGTAGAGATTGTTGATGACAATTTGTTGAATCCAATAATAGAGCTTGATGATGAAAGTTTGGTGAAACTAACAAGAGAGCTTGCTGATGACAATGAAACTGCCAATGGAGCAATCAATGCTATGATTAATCCAGTAATCAATATTGTTGATGTAAATTTTGATGAAAAATTATTGGCTAATGATGAATTGTTACAGGTGATGCAACAAAAAAAATCATATAGACAAGATTCTATTTAGTGAAAAAAGCCCACTTGAGTCAGTGGAAGACAACTTGTTTGTAATAGCACATGTTAGTAAAGAAGTCGAAGAGAGAGAGAAATAGAGGAAGAGGTAAAGAAGGAAGCCCACAAAAAAGAAGACAGAGACAAAAGCAGAATCAGAAGTAGAAGTCCAATAGAAGGAAGCTCTCATTACAAAGAAAAATGAACAGAACCAATGTGATTATGTAAATATTTTTAATTCTAACATTAATTTTCAGTGTGCAAGTACACATAATGATGATTAGGAAGAGTTAACTTTCCTTGAAACATTGAGAAAATGGAACAGAACCAATGTGGTTATGTAAATATTTTTAATTCTAACATTGATTTTTAGTGTGCAGGTACACAAAATGATTATTAGGAAGAGTTAAATTTCCTTGAAACATGGCTTGCAACACCATGCCTTGATGAAATCTACATAGAAGTTTTAGAAATGAATGTTGAAGACAACATGCATGATGAAGAAATTAATGAAATTTTCAGGTATTGGAGTCCTGAAAAGATGAAATTATATCATGGCCTTATGTTGCAGTAGATTGATAATGAAAAGCGCAATACAAAAGATAATATGTGGTAGCACCCCACATACAAGTCATTTTTTGAAGAAGTCCAGAATATGCTTAAACAACTTGGAATAATGGAAGACCTGCACCAGAAAATGAAGAAATTGAAGTTTGAAGGATGGAACAAAGAGAAAAAAATGAAAAAATTTAGAGGCTACAAAATATGGAAGAAGAGAAGAAGAAAAGAAAATGTAGTCGGGGTCAATTTTTTTTTAAATTATAAGCCTAGTTGAGACAAAGACCAACAAACCTCTTAGTTGAATTTTGATGTGGTTGTAATTAAGGGGGAAGTCTTGGAGAATCTAATTCCAACCACTTGTTAGGTGTCCAAACCATCCCTCCAAGTCTCTTAGTTCAGTTTCACTTACTCCAGTGTATGTCAAGTTTAACTCTAGTCATTTAGTACCGATGTTTCTAATGTAATCTTATTTAAGTGATTTGTAATACTGAGAAGAGAAAGTCGTCCTTTCTGTCATTTTGTTCTCTTCAATTTTTGTAAGGGTTGTTCGTTCCATTCTATCTTTTGAGTTCATTCTCTGTCTATTTTTTCCTCTACATTCTTTTTCATGGTATCAGAGCACGAGGTTGCAGAAGACTCTAAGGAGAGCAGCGTTTGAATCTTATTTAAGCACAAAGATTGAACATTTGCAAAAGAGAACAGGAACCCAGTTGTGACTAAGCAAGTGAAAACAAAGAAGCCAGTGAAAACAAAATGATCATTTGTTGTGTGTGTTGTGTTTTATACATGGGGAAAGTTGAGAAATTTTAAAACAAATCCCTGAAGGGAGCCAAAGTAACACATCCTAACAACCTTAAAGCATTAAAGCCTATTAGAAGCCAGTGTTATTAACGCACATACAATGCACCACAGTCGCATTATTCCAACAAGAATTACCAACACCAAGCTCCACTCCAAGAACTCACGTTAATTACTTTCCCTTACTCCATTCTTCCCCTCACATGGCTCCCTAACAACTCACAATGTGTTATAGTGATATAGGGTAAAGTACAAAAAAAAAACGATTTTTTCTTTAACTCAAAGTTCACGAGTTTTTCATTTTAAAAGGTTTAATAGTGAGATCAATAAAGAGGTAGTGTCCATCTCTCCAACAATGAAGGAGAATCCTCTGAAATAATGTTTCTTTCCTGCCATCTTTCTAAATACAGTCACAACAAGGACCTTTGATTGTTGGACAACAGTTGCAACAATCATATGATAGGTAACAAAAATATATTTTCTCACATTGATGCTTCCATAACATCTAAAATTACTCTTAGAGATCATTCTCATATCAAAGCTGAAGGGAAAGGTACTATCCCTATTCTTATTAAACATAATAAACATAAATACATACCTGGCATTTATTATATTCCACATCTTAAGCATAACCTCATTAGTGTAGGTCAATTGATGGAACATGGTTATGGTGTAACATTAATAGCAAAGGTTGAAAAAACCAAGCATAGAATGTTTCCATTGACTTTTAGAAGTTGAAATATTTCACAGTCCTTTTCTCATAATGCGTTAAGAATAGATGAGTCTCAGCTATGGAATTATAGGTATGGGGGTTGGGCATATTTCATTCAAGAGTCTAGGTCTACTTCAAAAACATTCAATGGTCATTGGTCTGCCAGTTATGAATGAAAAATATTGAAACTATGAAATCTATATTCTATCCAAGCATGAAAGAGATAGATTTCACACACCTTCCTCTAGAACAAAAGAGCCTTTAGAGGTAGTCCATACAAATATATGTGGCCCAGTGCATACACATTCCAATGGTGGTAGTCTTTATTTTGTAACAATAATTGATGATTATAGAAGGAAGATATGGGTTTATTTTCTCAAAAATAAATCAGATACATTTTCAAGATTCAAAGAATTCAAAGCAGAAGCAGAAAAGTAGAGTGGAAAGCCTTTGAAAGTACTTAGATTTGACCAAGAACGAGAATACAACTCCAATGAATTCAAATCCTTTTTTCAATAACAAGGAATCATCATGCAGAAGATAACAAGATATTCTCCACAACAGAATTGAGTAGTAGAAAGGAAAAACTAGACAATCATGAATACGGGAAGATGTATGCTACATGAGAAGAAGTTGTCTAATTAATATTGGGCTAAAGTAGTTTTGACAACAATATATGTTATCAATAGATCTATATCAACTAGTCTCCAAGATGGAGTACCTCAAGAAGCATTGAATGGTAAGAAAGTAAATGTATCTCACTTTAGAATTTTTGGATTAGTAGCATTTTCACATCTTCTTGAGAAGCTAAGAAAGAAGCTTGATGATAGGAGTGAAAGATGTATTTTCGTAGGTTATAGTGAAAAATTAAAGGCCTATATACTTTATAATCCAGTTACCAAGAAGTTTGTTTTAAGAATAAATGTTAACTTTTATGAAAGTAAAGCTTTGTCTAATCATATTGATGAATATTTTAATCAAACCTATTTACCTAGAACAACTACCAAGATTTTAGGTTCAAGAAGATCCATACCACTCTAAAAATAGTACATCTTCAAGTAGTGAATCCACTAGTGATTCAACATCTTCAAAAGGCAGTCGGAAAACAAGAAGAATCAGAGAAATATATGAGCAAGAACATGGGTTTGATCAGTAGAATATGTTTGCATTTATTTCATCTCAACCAACCTTTATGAAGAAATAGTTAAAGAAAAACATTGGGTTGATGCAATGAACCAAGAAATTGTTGCCATAGAGAAGAAATAGACTTGTGAATTAGTTGATCTCCCAAGAGATAAAACAAAAAACTGGTGTAAAATGGGTATATAAGACCAAGCTGAATGAAAAAGGAGAAATTGAGAAACATAAAGCAAGGTTGGTTGCCAAAGGATTCTTAGAAAAGATTGGTGTTGACTATGGAAAAACCTTTGCTTCAGTGGTAAAGTTTGACACTATCAAAACTATTTTTTCCACATGAGCTTAACAAAAATGGAAAGTATATCAACTTGATGTGAAATCTTCTTTCTTAAATGATATATTGTATGAAGAAGTTTATGTGAAGCAACCTCTTAATTTTGAAGTTCCAAGACAAGAGTATAAGGTGTATAGATTGAAAAATGGTTCGTATGGCTTGAATCAAGCTCCAAGAGCTTGGTACAATTTCATTGACACCTATCTCATCAAAAGTGGATTTTATAGAAACAACCATGAGCCAACGATGTATACTAAAAATCAAGAAGGTAAAATTATACAGGAAATATCATGTTAGAGGACTTCAAAGTGGCTATGCATACATAGTTTGAAATGATTGAGCTAGGGGTTATGAAATACTTCTGAGGCATTGAAATTTAACAGTCTGCTAATGCCATTTTTTTGCTTAACAAAAATATGCCACTGACATTCTCCAAAAGTTCAGAATGACCAATTGCAAACTAGCTGATACACTGATTGCTCGAGTAAACTAAGCATATAAGATGCAACACCACTAATTGATTCCACATTATATAAAAGTCTAGTTGGTAGTTTGTTATATCTCATTGCAACTAGACTTGATATCATGTTTGTAGCTAATTTTGTCTCCAAGTTTATTCTGTTAGCCAAGATTTGTCATTAGAAGGTTGCAAAAAGGATCTTAAGATATATAGCAGGGACCCTAGACTATGGTTTGCTCTACACACATTTTGAAGATAACTCACTTTCAAGTTATACAAACAGTGATTATGCAGGCATTTTAGATGATCAAAAAATCACCTCAGTGTATATTTTTCATCTTGGAACCAATCTAATTTCATAAGCATCCAAAAAACAACTAATCATTTCAATATATTTACAAGAGGCATAGAATGTAACTACAACTTTTGCAACTTGTCAAATAGTGTGGCTTACAAGATTGTTGGTAGATCTTTCAAATGTTTAGAAGGAGCCAACTCTGATTTATTGTGATAACAATTTTGCAGTTTCTTTATCTAAATAACATATCTTTGACAAAAAAATCAAGCACATTAACACACGTTTTCATTTCATCTGTGAGTTTGTCAATGAAGGAGACATATTACTTTTTTTTTGTCCTATAGATCAACTTGCATATATCCTCCCAAAGCCTTTAGGAAAAAATGTATTTAAAATTTGAAGAGATAGGTTCGGCATTATAAGTGCCACTACTTGTAACCATTGAGATTAGGAGGGGGCATTGAGATATTAATCCGACTGCCTGCTAGCTGTCAGGATATTTAATTCCATTATCAGCTAGGTGTCATAGTCGATTTTGATTCTCTAGAGTTTAGTTGAGTTGTAGTTTAGTCTCATAACAATAATTTATTGTTGATGTCTCCAATGTAATTCTATTTAACTAATTTTTAATATTGAGAAGAGGTTTTTGCTCCATTCTAATTTTTCAGTTCATTATATGTCTATTTCTGCCTCTGCATTTTTTGTCAATATTATGGTCCAAGTGGAATGTTTTAATTAACCTTAAGAAACAAAAGAAAGACTTAAAATGGTCCAATTGAGATGTGAAGATTAAACCTAAGAAACAAAAGAAAGACGTAAATTGACTACACAAAATCCCCAACAAACACCAATATAAGTAAACCCTAAAAGATTAGTAGTCTAGGCATTTGACTTAATATTGTTGAACAATGATCCAACCCTAATGGTACAAGATTGTCTATCAACCACTAAGAGAAATAAACATTAACACTAAGAGAATTTAGTACTTTTTGTGATATAGTTGAACGCTAATCAAATATTCTTAAAATTAACAATCCCAGAGATTCTAAACCAAAATAAGATATGTTATGTCAACATCCTCTTATTTCTTATTACTGTCCCTGCCCATCCCTGCAGGTGATGACTTGATAAAAATCCCATCCCTGCGCATCTTAGTGCATACATCAACCATTTACACCACCATGCTTTAACTGATCACCCATTGCAACACTCTTTAGACCTATACACTGTGAGAGGCAATGACTCTAAGATGGCGTACAACCTAAAAATTATGTAGATGAAGAATGAGTCTTATCAAGTTCGTTGAAATCGAGGTCGACCATTCAATAGAATGAAGGTGATTACAGTAATTTAATTTAGAAGTGTGAGGCCATGTGAATATCATTTTTTGGTTTATACCAAAACTTAAGTTACTTCATCAGTATTTTCATTGGCGATTTATGCTTCACGTAATTTTCTTTTTTCTAATGGGTAATTGGAGGCATTCCACTTTGTATAAAACTTTGTTGGAGTTACATAATTAATTTCGAGGGATTATGGATGGTTTTCCTAAATTGACAATGGAAATCCCTCGATTATTTTCATCTGTTTTAGTAGCATAAATGAAGTATAGCATCTCTAGAATAATGTACTTTATATATGATCAAGCAATGAAGCTTTTTGATGGAGTAGTCACTAGAATCATATTAATGTGTAGTAGTCAGTCACTTATAGCTTCGCAGCATTAGAATACATTATTCTGTGTAGAAAGCCATGAAAGCTTTTGATGGGCTACTCAATGAAATCATATCTATGCTTTTTAGATTTTCTTTCAATCTGCCTCATTATAATAACCTCGGGCAAAATGGGATATGTCTCTATTGAATTTCTTCCTTATACGGGAATCATTCAGGATCACCATGCTTTATCCTTCCCCAAGTTCATTCGGGATCACCATTTCGCCAAGTTCTGTCTAGGGGAACAATTCATTATTCAAGTTACCTTTAGTAATTTCACTTTCAATACATCACAAAAAATAGTGTACTTTCAAATTCCTTTACACGCATAAGTTTGTTCATGAATTTATGTTTTAAATTTAACATTATTTAGTCTAATTGGAATACCAAATAAATGTAGTGACTCTGACTTGGTTAAGTTCTTGAGTATTAAAAGAAAATTTTATATATGCTTAATTAAATAAGAAAAAGAAAACTTTCCATATAGCTAGGTCCGTTGAGTCGCTTTTCCTCCTTAGAAAACAATGGTTCCAAGGAAGGTTTTCTCTTCTTTTTGGCAGGGAAAAGGATGGAGGTCACCGGTGGAATGAGGGAAGAGCAAAAGAATACGTGGACTTGACACATGATGTTGTGTAGGTGAGCAATGTACTGGTATATCGAGGAGATTCCCGAGTTGGACTTGGGCCACTGGAATCCTCAGTAGATCCTTACAAGTTGGGACTCTAAATTGGACTAGGGGTGTTGAGGTTTGGAGACTAGATGACTTGGGAATTGAACCTATATTGTCTAGACGAGTGGAAGCTCAGGGGAATACTGGATGTCATTGTCAGTCTCAAGTTTGGGAGGAGAGACTTCCAGTTATGATTGGTATAGTTGATCCAATTTACGTTACTGTAATTTACTTTACTGCATTATTGTGTTTTTGTATTATAGACTGGTGCTTCTAATCGAAAAGAGAAGAAAGAAAAAGAAATATTTGTCTATATTTCTTGTTAAGGACATATAGAAGTACCCAGTGTTGTATAATTCTATCAAGAACCGAAACAGTTAAGTAGGAAAGAACTGTTTTATGGTGTCAAAACACTATTTACATTCTTTTAAAAGAAATTAATAAATATAGATTATAAACAGTAATCTTTTGTTCATTAAAAACACCAATGAAGGAACATAAATTCCATGAAAAGAACTCGGATTATTTTCCTTAATACGAAAATAATGAATTTCATGTGTAACAACAAGAGAAATGCAAGATGATACTAACCGAAGTGAACATGAAAGATAATAATAAGTAAATTTCATACATTTCCTTGTGAACAACCTATAGGTTGCAAAAAATGTGAATTCACGTAAGATAATTGGAGAAGGAACAACAATGTTGGAGTAGTGCTTTAAATAGTTTTTAATCAAAATTAAATCTAGTTCCACACGTTATGACTTGGCCCCAGGATATCAACAGAGGGTTTCTCAAGACCATGGGTCAGTGTCTATTAAACTAAGCTCCAATTCGGGAGGTGAATAGAGTTTGGTAACTCCGTTTTTTCCACCATATTTACTAGGTTATTCGGTAACCAATTAAACCAGAAGAGCTACATACATTAGAAGAGACCATGAAGGTCTTGATCAAACCGAAAACGAGAAGGAAATAGAACCAAAAAGGAAAAACTGTACATTTGAACAAAAAAGTGACTGTACCCAATTAATTATTAAAAAAAATCATTCTCTGTGTGTAAATATATGAAAAACAAAACAATCTTGTGATTTAACATTAAATGGAGCCATCGCTAGAAATAATATACTCATAAATCTGAATAGAGCAGCACTATCGTAAGAAATGAGAGACATTTGTAAATAAAAAAATAGAGATTTTGACAGTTGACTCGAATAAACATCTTGTCCAAGAACTTAGTTAAACTATAAGGGGTTTGAGTGCTCCTTGTAACAGGAACCCCATTTCAAAAATAATAAAAAACCCGGAAGGGAAATGTGACAATGTTGTCTCTTTAAAAGAAAATAATGATAGAGCAATGATTGAATCATCTAGTAAGTTGTCACTTCTATTATCAAGAACAGTATGAAATAAATTCCCAAAATAATTTACAGGGAAAAGCCCTTTTCTTTCTAAACCAACTAAAAACCCAGGCTAACCTTCATCCAACATAAGAAGGTTTGTAGAGTAACCTAGCACCATACATTGGAAGGAGAATTGACATCTCTATGGCTGCAAAGAAACACTGGCAGCAAGAGGACGGGCAAGGGTTAGATGAACCCGCTAGTAAACAAACAATTAAAAACCTAGGTGGAAAAAGAAAACATCAGAGGGTAAAAAAAGATTGGGAATACTTAATTGTTGCAGAATCACGTCGAACCCATCACCTAGGTGAGTTAAATGGCCAAAATCCATGGAGGAAGAGAACTTGTAGATTCAACTGAACAACGCAATTAGCAACCAGAGGAGTATCACGACAATTTAAAAAAAACACATGAAGGAAAAATCTTAAGAGTGCTGGAAGGAAAAGACAAACTAGGTGAATAATTTTTCAGCAAGAGATGATTGGGTTGTAGGAATTGCGTCTAAGGAATGAAGGTAGCCCCACTACCAGCAACTAAAGCTCGAGAGAAGATTTATGGCTGTCATTGGTGGTGGTGGACTGGACAACTTACCTCCAGAAAAGTCTCTGCCTTCAATTTTCCATAAACTCTAATTACATAAGATTTGCAAAGTGGTGGAGGGAAGGAGGGAAAATGGAAAGTGGAGAGCTACCGATGGTGCGCAGTTACCTCAACTACTCTGGAATGATCTCCACCGTCCATGACCACCTTTCCAAATCGATGGTCTAGATCTTTGCAGACTAACCCAACAGAGAACTCGGGAGAGTTCGTCATATCTCCACGGCAACGTGTCTTCATACTCAGGCGGTACCAGCACACGACCACCCATGTTAAATATTTGGGAATCATACCTATAGCCTTTCTTAAACAAGAAGGTTTTCTAATAAGAGGAAAATAATTAGAAGGGCTGAGAAAGATTATATGTAAATATTTTGTCTAGTGAGCGACACATAAAGTCAACAACCATATGATGCAAATTAAATGCTATGATAAATGTAGATAGGCCAAGGGCTATTAAATTAAACATAAAGATAAAACAATAGTTATTTACTAGTTGGATAATTGATAGTAATTAACAAAAAAAATTAATAGCCCATTTAATTATATAGCTGGCATATCTTGAAGGCCTCCTTATGTGTAATTTCATGATCATATATTTTTATGTTGATGACCTATGTTAATGTTGAAGAAGATTTTTAGCTGAAATAGAGCTTCTAGTACATTTTCGGGAGGGTGGTAATTTTGGTTTGTATGAGGTTTATATATTATTATTGTTATTATTATAGGCCATAGTGAAGCCAAAGATTGCGAAATTAGGTTATGAGACTCTTACTCTACCTCTTTTTAGTTTTGAACCTACGACTTCTTATGAGAAAACACATGCTCTTAACCATTAGGCCCACTTACACTCTTAACACATGATCTTAAGAATTATAGGGAAGCTATATAAATAAGAATTTTATTTTAAATTATTATTATTATTATTAATTATAAAAAAAAATAATATGACTTAAACAATATTCTTAATTATGGGGATTTATCCTATTTTATCATGGAAATTTGTAATTTGTAAATAGTTTTTGTTACAATATCATGGGTCAATATGATGGCTTATCAATACCACATACCCAATATGACACATGTTAATATGACATTTAATTTAATTAACTAATTCGAGATAAATTAATCAAAAGAGCATAACTAACTTGCACTAAACAAATGTTAGTCCTTGATCTATGGATAATACTATGAATATTCTAGTGTATCCTATGGAGGTTAAATCCTTACCATCCACCTAATAATTACTGATAATTAAACTAAAATTCAGAAAAGCATATTCTGAAATAGATATATCTATCAACAAAATCAATTAATAATCATGGTGAAGCATATGTATTATTGTTGTATGGTATTATTAGTGGAAGAAACAAGAATCAAATAGATTACCTATGTGAATTTTAATAACGTATTAAGGGAGAATAAATTTTTAGTGGACTACTTTTCCAATTAACAAACTTCCCTATAAATGGGGCAAATTATTATCAATAACAAGTTATACAACTAACATGTCCCTTGATAGTACTATAATGAAGAATGTTGGCTTATATGGGCTTGACCTAGGTTTGGAAGAATTATTTAGCCAAACAAATCCCGTAGCTACCGACCCTTTCGGCAACAACCCGCGAAGTGCGGACTGAAGTCTCACCCGAGATAGTAGGGGAGGGTGCTGGAAGTAGGTTTCTACACCCTGGGGATGTCTTGGATGTGGTTTGGGGCCCAAACATTCTTTTGCAGCCTCGCTATTCTAGATCCATGCATATGCCTTATCGTGTTTATTATAGATTGAATCACTTATTACTAGTTTGATCTAGTTAAAACGGTCTTTAAGTGAACATTTGTTACTTTTGGTTACTTTCTGCATCAAGGTTAATCCAGTTCACATGTATTCAACCGTAGAAAATGCAGAAATCATAATAGCTCATGAGTAAAGTCACAACCAACACAGAATTTAGAATAAACTTATCTTTATTATCAATCTTCAACAATACATCTAGGTCCACTCTACACACTTAGTTGCAGGGGTTTGTGCACACAACTGTGGACTTTCCAGGCCTGTACGCACACAACTACAGATCCTCTACCTTCTACCCTACTCTCACGACTCGGACCTACAGACGCTTTCAAGCTATTTCCTTTTAGGACCCATTACATTCCATATTTTTTTTTAAAGAACTACTTTCCCTCATAGAGCCCGGTCTATTTATACTTTCCCTTGGCCCGCGATCCCTCCATGGGCTGACTATATTACTATTTCTTTACATCATTTTTGGGCAGACTACCCTTTGACTCAACCCACTATAGTTCACTCTCCGCACTTTCCGTGGAGTCTTTTACCCTAATATTACCCAAAATTCTGGGCTTCGCACCTCATACTTGTTCTACGGGGCTTGCGCTACCCAACAATCCCCCAACACAATCATCGTGACTCATGCCAACTCACTTAATAGCGTCGCTAGACGCTTAGTCTTAGCTTCGCAGTTCGCCTTTCGTTGAGTGGTGCTCATCATCTAGCTGCTCCTGCTTTGTCTCCTGCAATACTTTTTCGGTTTTAGTGTTTCTACCATATCTCAAAATTGATTATGCTCATTCTGCTCTACTCGGTTAACACATAACACCCCCTCTAAGGATTTTAGCGTGAGTGGGGGAGCCGGATGCAGGATCTCCTGCTACTACCATAGCCCTTTCTGACCGATATATCTTCTCTTCGCGCTGTCTGCTGCAACCTATGTTAAAATTTTACAAGACCCTGGCTGTTGTGTGCCAGATCCCACTCATCGAGAACCGTCAGAGGCAACGTATTGACTACATTTCCACCCATTATCATCATCTGTCCATCCTTCTATTGTTCTATTGTAATGCGCCATCCTGCCCCTAGGCGGGACGACAACATCTGAACCAATTCTACTTCACAATCCCTTTTTTCTGGTACCTCCCCTACTAGTGATGCTGCAGCCTGTGGGATACCTGCAGCTGCCAATACCGGACTCCTTAGAGAGTCCTGCCCCTTCTTCGGCCAAATTACTACCTTCAGGTGCATGTTGGGTGCAGAGATTATTAACAGCTACATCTGTATTTTCAAAGCATAGGTTTCCCAACAGATTCCCCATGGTGATTTATAAGCCATGAGAACTTCAAATGCTCGAATTGCTGCTCATTCTAGCTCGTGTAACCTTCCCGTGTGAAATTTGTGGTTGATCATTTCATATCTGGCTCATACTATGGCTGTTAATTTCCTGCTACCCACTCCCTTTTGCCATAATGCTGCCATCTTGTCATGAACAATGGTATTAACGGTCATCATTCCTTCGAGCGGCACACCCACGTGGCTCTGTCCGTAGAACCACGCCCCTAATTGTTGGCCAATTGTACACATGCCCTGATACCAATGCATCTCTTCCCTAGACTTCTTTATCATCCCTCGCTCTCTTTCAACGGGTCGGAGCAGTGAGACTCTCCATGGAATGGCTAATCAGGCAGTTGCCCTACTCGTATAGAGCTTCAAGCGACTGGCATTCACTCTTCCTGCGAAGGGGTCTTCGTTGAGCTTAGCCAGCTAAACTGCACCCCCATCAGTTACTTCTTTAACAACATAAGGCCCCAACCAATGCGTATGGAGCAATGTTGTGAAAATCGTGATCGTGATTAAATCGGTGTGGGGAACAAATCGGTAAAAGTCAGAATTATCGGGAAAAATCGTTTGGTACAAAAATATTCATTTTTTTCCCATTTTTTTAATATCTAAACCATCTACAACATAAAATAAATACATTTACACACAAATATGATAAAAGAACTAATATATAAGATGTTTAATATCATTTCTAGTGCTAAAATCACACATAACATTGAATCATGTCCTCAATAGTAAGTCCTGACTCCTGAGTCCCAACTCAGCCTCAAAATATCAACAAAAAATATGATAATGTATCTCATCATGTCACAATGTCATATAAAATAAAATTAAAGTCTAATCCTATTGATTTCCTCTGCCCCTCTTGTGAGAAAATGCCACAGCTTTCCCTTTCCCTCTAGATGTAAGATATTGGTGTTCGTGCTGGTGGAGATGGCAGTGGAGTCTGATGTGCTCTAGAAGCTGAAGAACTAGAAGTAGGAGATATAGGAGGTAGACCATGTCCTCTACTGGTGGTAGTGGTAGCCCGGGTAGGCGGTGTCACCTGGAAACATTACAATCTCCCAATCCTGAAATCCTGAAAAACTGATAAGTCTGCTGGATTTTGAATGACATCTAAAATTCTACTTTCTCCATATGAAATCTAATGAGGCTAGAACCACTCTCAAACATCCTGAGTCATTTCATGGTAATGTTAAAAATTTAAGTAAAAGGATGGAAATGAAGATTAAGGAGAATGTCACTTTTACTTTAAGAATTTAACATTAACATGAATAGCATATCAATACTAGGGCCTAGACTTGATCATTAAACTGCCCCACTCCCTCCGTGTGTGACTGTCCAAATGAGCACATGAAAAACCCAAAAAAAACATTATAAAACCATGTTGTCATGACCCCCCACGATTTTTCTTAAAAAATCGCGATTTTTACGTTTTTATCGCGATTTTTTCAATAAAAATCGACAAAAAAAATACCGGCGATTTTTTCGTTTATTTATTGTGATTTAATCGGCAGAGGGAAAAAATCGTGATTTTTTCATTTTATTGCGATTTAATCGTGATTTTCACAACACTGGTATGGAGTTTACCTGGGAAATTTTCAAACTTACTGTCATATAATAATATGAGATCATCCTTCTTGGATGTGCGCACCTTGATATGGAAATCATGCCATGCTTTCTCACGTTGTTTTTGTACCTGCTGATTAAATCCCACTAGAAATCATTCTTCATCCTGTTTGTCAAGTTGTGGGAGCCTTTCCTTCAAAGTCCCACGATCTGCCATTCCTGTAGTTGCTGCAATCCGCAAGCTGGGCACGATATATTCCATAGGCATCAAAGCCTCCTTTCCATAGACTAGTTGGAACGATGTCTGGCAGGTCCACTTTTTGTGTGTTGTTCAGTTACCCATAGCATAGCAGGGATGTGCAAGTCCCAATCATTCTGTTGTGCATTGCAGATCTTAGTCAGTGCAGTTTCCAAAATTTTGTTGAATGCTTCAATGGTCCCATTTACTTACAAATGGTATGGCATGCTATGTTGGTGATATATCTAGAATTCCTCAATGAGCACACTGATGGTTTCATTCAAAAAATGCATTCCTTGATCACTCATGAGAATCTTAGGACACCCAAACCTGGTCAACACATTCTCGAATAAGAACTTTGTTGCTGTCATGACTATGCAATCTTTAAGTGGTTGTGCTTCTGCCCATCGGGTCAAGTATTCGATCGCAATGATAATATAGCACGCAACTATCTTCCCTTCCATTCATTAGGCCTTACGATGTCGATCACCCATTTCTCAAATGGCTATAGTGTTACCTGTGGGTGAAGTGGCATTTCATCCCTTCACGATGGCTTGCCTATTCATTGGAATATATCGTAGGCCCCGCAGTATGCTTTTGAATCTTGATGTAGGGTGGGCCACCATAATCTAGCATGAAGAACCTTCTGGGATGTGTCGCGGCCTGAATAATCTCCGCAAGCAACCCCTGCATGTGCTTCAACATGGATCTGTTCTCATTCAAACTCTGGTACATATCTGCGTAATATCTCATCATGGCCCATCTTGTAGAGATGGTTGGGAATCATAGTGAAATCTACTGCTTGCGTCACCAATTCCTTCTTTTGTTGCAAAGAATACCCCTGCGGCGCAATGTCAGTAGTCAAAAAATAGATTATATCTTCAAAGTGGCCATTGACAATGCACACTACATACAACTGGGTGTCCAGGAGTCCTTCTTCTGGATTCATCGGTTCCTCACCCGTCTCAATCCGGGATAAGTGGTCTGCAACCACATTCAGACATCCTAGCTTTACAACAACCTCAAAATCATATTCCTGAACCAGCAGCAACCATCAACAGATGCACCCCCCCAACACAGGCTTATTCACTAGGTATTTTAGTGCAGAGTGATTAGTATACATCTTAAAATGTCCTCCAAGCAAATAGTGACGATACTTCTGGAGTGCATACACCATCGCCAATCCCTCTCGCTCAGTAGTAGAGTAATTCTTCTCACCTTTTTACAAACTTCGACTTGCAAACGCAATTGGGTGGTCAACTCCATCCGCTCCTTCTTGAGTAAGTACTACGCCTAACGTGATACATGACACATCAACATGCACATGGAACTCAACGTCCCATTTTGGAAAGGTCAAGATAGGGGCAGATGCCATTTTTTCCCTCAGCAATTCTAGTATTTTGTTACATTCCTCGTTCCAGCAATACGTAGCATCCTTTTTTAACAACTGTTCCATTGGAGCCGTGATTTGGGTGTAACCTTTTATGAACTTCCAATAGTACCCCATATGTCCCAGTGTAGCACGAAGCTATTTGACACTGTGCGGTGCTTGCAGACCTAATATGAAAACGGTCTTTGCTGGATCCACCATCAAGCCTTGCCTACAAACTACGTGACCCAGTAAGTTCCCAAAAGGAACAAGGAACGTACACTTCTTTAGATTGAGCACAATCTGGTGTCGACGGTAGGTATCTAGCATTAATCACAAGCTCTCAGTATGTTTCTTAACAAGGCCAAAGACAGTCCAATCGTCAAGATAGACTTCCAAGAATTTATGTATAAATTCCTTGAATGCAGCTACCACAATGCGGGAAAATATTACTGGCACATTCTTCAGCCCAAATGGCATCATAATATACTGAAAGCAACCCGATTCCATAGCAAATGTTGTCCTACTTCGATCCTCCGGCATGATCTTGACCTGATGATATCTAGATAATCCATCCGTAAAGGAACATGCTTCCTGCCCGCCGACATTTTCTAAGACTTCTTCGATAAAAGGTGTGGGAGATGGATCGTTAACACAAGCATCATTGAGTCTGTGTAGATCCACACAGATGCATTTCCCACCCTTCTGTTTCTTCTACTATACCACCATTGGACTTACCCAATCAGACTCCTCGACTTGCTCAATGATCTCGGCTACCAGCATCTTGTCTAGTTCTTCTCGTACTTTTGCCCTATATTTTGGATTCAATCGCTAAGGTTGTTGCTTTACTAGTTTTGCGTCAGGCTTCAAACTTATCTTCATCATTCCTAGTTCTCCTCGAATCCCTTTCAGCTCCATAATCTTGGGGTTTTTGAGGTTGGTCTTGCAAAGGTTCAACCAGTTCGAGCCTTAAATCCTTATACCCTAACCTCGTTGGGGACATGCAAAGTAAAACAGAGAAAGAGTAGGCCTCTTTGATACCACTGATCTAGAGTTATGTAGGAACACAACAAAATATGGATATACACATAAACATAGATATGAAACATAAATAAAACTCCATTTCATTAATATCAAAGAATTGAAATATGCTTACATACAGAAATGGAAATAAACTAGCTTAGGCGATGGTAGCTTATCTCTGAGAAGGGATGTGGCATCTACATGCATGTAAACTGTGTTACAATGAGGCTCAAAGGCCTATTTATTATTGAGAAACAATGGAAAACCCTAAACATCCAGAAACCTAACCCTAGGAGATGAAGCACCAACACTGTGATCCCCGTTTGGGTAAATTAGTACATCAACTTGTAATAGAAAGGACTGTCCATTAGGTTTGGATGTCTCCATGATCATATCCAACTTCCAAGTAAACAAGTTGTTGAAAACCATCATATAATCTATCTAAACCAGTTTTCGACGAGCTAAATTGGTACAACAGGTGGGAAGTAAACAATATAAGGTGGTGAAGGGTATGGGAACCAAATAGAAAGAAAAACCCTAATTCAAGCTTGCAGATCGGTTGACGACCAAGCTAAATATATTGAATGATGGGGAGAATGGTTGTTGGGGAAAGGTAATTAACCTAGCCAATTGCTGAAGAGGTCTCTCCACCATCAGATCTCTATTATTAATCCTTATTGTTTGTTATTGACACATCACATGGGCAGGTCAATGCCCATTAGGGTAAGCAAATCCACGTAGCCATTTCCCATGTGGAAAATCACCGTATGGTTGAGGTAAACTAGTTTTAATGAAGAAAGTTGAAATATAGTGCGATGGAAAAGTATATTTGCTATTAAAGGTAAGGTCACATGCACAAATGTTTAATAATATTTGGCAGCAAAGCAATCAAGAGTTAATATGTTTTTTTAACTAGTTAAGGAAAGCCCAATGGTGCCAAATACATAGAAAAACATTAAAATAAGATGCAAGGCATGGTTGTATGGTGGTAAAGTCATTTATACTTTTATTCTTACATTTAAGAAAAATAATAGTGTAATATAATTAGCAAAACTAGTAGACGTCATTAGGATAGGCTCCGTTTCCTTAAGGTGAAGGTAAAAATGATCTTAAGGTAGCAATATAAAGTTAGAGTAAACAAGAATAAAATACATATAACTAATTATGAAAAATTTAAGTGAGTAAATGCACACATTCATGATAATGAAACAAGTAAGTGTGTATAGTAGCAATATGTGTATATGAATTTTGGGATACATTACAATATGGTTCATATAAACACTATCTAGAAACCAATTTTTATTTTAATCTCTTGGGAGATATCACAATTAATAGACATATAATTGAAGGTGGTTTTGAAGGTAAAATTAGTTTTATTTTCATTTAGATATGTAAGTTTTTCCTACATTCATTAGTATAATTCCCATAATTTTTACAATAATAACACTGAGCTTTGGATTTTTCATGTTTTCTTTGTTGTTGATGGCCTTAGACACTCCACTTTAATATTTGATGTCATTTACTTGAGATCAAATTTCCATCTCTTTTTAAATTGACTATTATATTTTTCTCTACCTTTAATATTCCCTCCTTTCCCTCTAATGACATATTCTTGTGATTTGAAGGCATCTTCCAAGGAATCATGTGTGTATTAATCCTTATATCATAATATAACAAAGATCATGTCAATCCATCTATGGGAATTTGTTCTAGATTCCACGATTCTTCCATGGAAACCACTATAAAACAAATTTGGGTGGCAGGCTCCTTAAAACTCTTTGGTATATTATATCTTCACCATGTGTTCTTAAATAATTTATGGCATTCATTATCTAAGTCATAAAATAGTCATTAGAATTATAATAATTCACATTTAGATTCTTTATCTATTCCTTAAATGGTAATTTCTAAAGTGTCCCATGTTCACTTGATGTAATCTCCTACTACTTTTTTTGGAAAATTTGAGTCTTCTTATCCTTGTTGAATAAACGATAGTGCTTCTGAATTTGTCTTTTCATTTTCACTTAACCGATCCTTTTGAGTATTTATCATAGCATGTGCATGTCTTCGTGATCTCATCCTTTGAACACATCTACAACTACATCCCAACAATTTTGAGAACAAAGGCAATGTTTCATCTTGATTAAATAAATTACATAATTATTCTTTGTCAAAATTGGTCCCTAAGGTTATCTTAGATTGTTGCTAGATGTCATTTGTTGAATTTTTATTTTATAATTTCTCATGATGGAACAAGTAAGAAATAAATTACTAGTAGGGTTGGAAGGGTCCTATTGACAAGGTTTTCCATATGTTGTAGCTCTCTAATATACCAACAAGTTCCAATAATCATACTTGACCGAATTTCTCAGTTGTCCAACTTAGAGGATCAATTTTACCCTTAGTAACACTTATTACCCTAATTTTAAGAGTATATTCATGCGTGTTATTCTCAATGCTACCATAATAGTCAAATGGTTGAGTGGCTAATCTAGGGTTGGTTTATGGATACCTACAAAACTTCCAATATAACCAATGATACATGGAAATTTGATTCCATTCATAGGTATAGCTAATGTGATACTACTCAAATGGATACTAGTAGGGGTTATAGGGCTCTCCAACTATGTGAAATGATGAGTCTCTTAACATGTGAAACCATGTGTAGTTCCTGCATGTATTCTTCTCTTAATGTAGTTCTACCTACTTAACAAAGATCAATACGATTTTTAATAGATGTTGGAACACATGTCTAGCCTAGAAACATTCTAAAGCAATTTAGAGGAAAAATTTTCACCAAGGTGTGAAGTGAAAACAAAATCACTTTATGTGAAAAATGGATGAATAAATCTAAGAGTTTAAATAATTTTTAGTGACTTACATGGGTCTTTCATACCTTTCTATACACATAATTTCTTCATCTCCCTTGGTTCTACAACCTCTTCTATATGTTACTTCACTCTTTCAATATAAATCTTCCCTCTATACCACTTTGATAACATATTAATTACAACTACAACTATATATCTTTGATAAAAACACAAACACAATCACAACGAAATAAAATATGACACACACACACACACACACACACACACTATTAAAAAAGATAAACATAAGATAGTTTTAAAATATAATGCACTAATAATAAACATTTAAAAAATCAAAATTTTTGAAATTTACAATAAAAAAATCTATCTAACCTAACTAAGACATTTCTAATTTTTTTCTAATTACGTATATGAATCACAATATTCAAGAACAGCATTGCTTAAAATATCCACATTATTCTCCACTTTTCCATATTGTTGTTTACAATTATGAATTTTCAATAATTAAATCCAGTGGCTAACTTATTATAAAGTCTCTATTATTATAGTTTTTTATTCCAAGAGAGAAGGTATATGCACATTTCTACCAAGAATTGAAATTGTCTCCTCTTCTTAGGAAGAACCCCTACTTGATTTTGTTGAGTACTTGAGATCATTAGGCCCATTAAGAGAATGCTCCTAAATAAGAGTGGGCCGAGGATTCTTACCTACCTCTTTCGTGCTATAAATAGTTTGTCTAATGCAACATAAGTGTTTCCGTGTCTCTCAATTCTGTTCAATTAATCTACATTTTTGCTCTTTTTGTCATAGTGCTCAATTGTTACATTGTATATGGTTGAACAACATTTACTTCTCTAAATATTTTTTTTCTTTGTCATTTCCCTTATCACCACTTATCAAGAAATTTAATTTCTTAAATTGAATAGCACAACCACACTAGAAAATGTCATTGATATATGATGAATGGCATCATTTTCATCCAATTGCTGTATAAATTAATAGAAATTTCTACTACTAATGAATTTGAAATGAAAACAAGAAATTACAAATTTCCTTTACTATTTTGCGGAATGGAAATAATAATTTAGAAACACATGCAATTACATGCAACCATCAAAACCACAATAACTGAATGATTTATAGGGGAATCCAATTGGAAAAAACCCCTGCTTATTTTCATTAATCAGATGAGAATGAGAAACGATTACAATGTCTTTCTTCAAGCACACCATGCACTATAAACATGTTCTCCTACTGAAAGTCTTACTCTAGCCAAAACTTTTCCAATTCAAGGCCCGAACTTCCTCCTATTTCCTTGCACAATTTAGGATAAATTAAGATCCTAAATAATAGGGGAATTCCCCACAAATCGCAAGGAATTGATAACCTACATCAATGTCAAGCCTGTACAATCAACTAGTACACAATTGATAATTACAATGTGCCTTTGCCCCTGCTCCATCGAGGAAATTCAAATTCCATGCATGTCTAGCCTATTTTTAACTGATTGGCTAGTTTAATTGAGAGATCACTGTGTTAACAATAGTTATAGTACTCCACTAATCTTCAAATGACTCAACTATCTACTTGAGTTCAGTTAATTGAGTTCAACTGAAAATAACTGAACTAGATTACTAAATTTTAGCAATCACTACATGCACAACTCTACTCCAAGCCTGTAACTTGAATTTACTGATCTAACTAGTAGACAAGGCCATTTCATGCAAGTTAAATTCAATAGTCATCTTGCTAATGTCGAAAACCAAATTAATCAATTTGACTAAGACACAAGTCAAATTGGGCCTCTCTTGCTACAATTTCTCACACTCCCTCTTACCAAGAAAGGTATTTTGCACCACCCTATTCTACACTCGTGGAATTTGAATTTTCCTCTTGATAATTCCTTTGTCAAAATATCTTCATCCTCCTTAGTTGGATTGTACTATAACATCATAATTCTCCTTTGCACACAATCCCACAAGTTATGGTACCTGATATCAATGTGCTTAGACTTGTCATGAAATACTCGATCCTTAGAGATTTTAATACAACTTTGATTATCACAATAAATCATTATCAGATCCATCTCCTAACTGTAAAGATTAAAAAGTATTTTCCTCATCCATATGGCCTCACATACTGCTTGACTTGTAGCCATGTATTTAGCCTTTGCTGAGATGAGTGCCGCAATCATTTGTTTCCTGATATCCTAGGAAATAACTACAGACCCAACACTAAAGATAGCACCTGAAGTAATTTTCCTATCTCATGGAATCCTTGCCCAATATCCATCAATGAAACCTTGGAGATTCACTGCAACTGTCTTCCTATAGCATCTCCCATACTCGATTGTTCCTCTCAGGTATCTTAACGCATGATTTGCTTCCTTCCAATATAGCTTGGTAAGATTCACCATTTCTTGATTGAATTGGTTAATTGCATAGCATATGTTGGGCCTTGTGTTAACTAGATACATCAAGGATCCCCAAAGTTGTCTATAGATGGTGGCATCTTCTACCTCTCCTAAAGAAGCACTCTCCTTCCTCCAGTTGGTAGCAAGAGGTGTGTCTATGGGCTTGTAGTTATCTATTTGAAATATTTGAAGCCCCTAACACACAAATAACTCACCATCAGCCTACCATACTTTCAGCCAAAGGAAGTAAAGAATCAATCCCATGTCTCTCATCTCAAATTCTCTTGCAAGAGTGGATCAATTGATCATCTCCTGTAAGTATCAAGTCATCAACATATAATACCAAGATAAGCAACTTTCCATCTACCACAATGTGATAGAGATTCACATCTACTTCACTTTTGGTGAAGCCCAATCCACTAAGATGTGTATCAATATGAGTGTACCATGCTCGAGGCATCTTCTTGAGACCATAAAGGGCTCTCCTGGGTTTGCACACATGTGTATCCCTATCATATGTCTCAAGGTGGTCTTCACATCCATTTGATGGATATTCCACCCGATTTGCACAACTAATGAAAGAATGGTTTTGGTCGAGGAATATCTTTCCACTGGGAATATTTTTACTCATAGTCCACTCTCTCTACTCATGATAAGCCTTTGGCCACAAATCTAGCCTTGTAATTCATGATTCTTCCATTAGATGCATGCTTCACTTTGTAGGTCCACCTAGAACCATTGAATTGTTCTTTGGTATTCACACCACCTCCCACATATTATTATTCATGATGGAGTCATACTCCTCCACCATGGAATCAATCCACACTGCTTGAGAAACTACTTCCTCAAATGAAGAAGGCTCTAACTCAATGAGTTTTGTCATGAGAGCCATATACATAGTGTACCTATCTAGTGACCTCCTCTCCCTGCGTTGAGATGTAGTAAATCCCACATGCTCTTGTGCATCCTATACCAATCTATCAGCTTCTCTGATTCTCTTCCTTCCCTCTATGGAATATTCTGGTTAAGTGGGTGCCTCCACTCGACCTCCTATCTACTCCTCCACTTGTCGCTGCTCTACAACATATTGAAGCTCTGTCTGAGGCACCTCCTTAGGAACTAGAAGCTCCTCCTCTGGTAGGATACTTATATCTTTCTCTCGAGAGAATCTCATAGCCTTCTACTCATCAAATTTGACATATCTCCTCACTATTGTCACCCTGAGTGAGGGAAAATGTACCCTATAATTATGTGGAGTCTCTGTGTATCCTACAAAGACCCACATCTCAGCTGTAGGCTCCATTTTGTTCCTGATATCCTTGGAGACATGACAATACACACTAGCTCCAAAAATTAGAAAATGAGATACATTTGGCTTTCTCCCAAATAAATCTTCATCGAGTGTGATCATGCCAAGTATTTTCTGAGGGCTCTTGTTCTTCAAATAAATTGTGGTCTTGCATGCTTCTTTCCATATATGTAATGGCATCCCTTAACCATGCAACATGGCTCTTTTTTCTCCCACTATTCTTTTGTTCTTCCTTTCAGCCACCACATTTTTTTGTGGGCTATGGGGTGTTATCGATTCTCCTCTATTACCCTATTTAGCAGAAAATGCCTTGAAGGTGTTAGAAGCAAATTCTCCTCCATTGTCACTTTTCAAGGATTTCAATTCTCATTAGTCTCCTTTTCAACCAATTCTTTGAATTCAACAAATTTTGATAAAACCTCATCCTTCTTCCCCGTGAAGAATATCCAATATTTTCTAGAAAATTCATCAACAAAAATTACATAATAGTTGTTTTTTGTTGCAGAGGTTGTAGAAGATAGTCCACATATATCACAGTGGACTCACACTAAGATTGCTCCAGCTCTTCTATCTCATCCCTAGAAGGTGGATTTGAGATATTTCCCCAATGTGCATCCCTTTCAGACATCATGCTGGTACAGGGTTCATTCCTGTAGACTGATGGTAATCTTCTACATGATTTTTAAGGCCCCATGGTGTAAGTGTCCATGGTCATGTGCCATATTTCTCCAACATCTCGACTTTGCACCTATTTTTCTTTAATACTAAGTGTAGCGCAAGATTCCTCTTGAAGTTTGTAAATATTTTTCACTCTAACTCCAATATGTGTCTCTTATCTGGTAGATACATGTCTCAGAAAGGATTTCCCCTTACAAAAAACAACATCATAGCCTCTATCCTTTAATATATCTATGAATATCAAGTTCTTATTTATCCCAGGTACACACATAACATCTTTGAGATGAATATGGGAGCCTGAATCCCTCTTACAGGTTATAGTTCCAATTCTTTTGGTAATGTACCACCCATCATCCCCAAGTTCTACGTGAATCCAAAGATCCTTCTCCTCTAGACCATCGGTGAATTTTTTACATCCTATTATATGGAATGAGGCACCTGAATCTAGGTACCACACACTCCATGTTACAATGTTGGTCATGCATAGTAGGGTGAAGTCTAATTCAAATTCTGAGGCAAGTGGTTCACCTCCTACTCCTCTTGACGGTTTGTTGTTAGACTTCTTTGTGCATAAACTTTGTTGCATAGTGCCCACATTCATGGCAGTACAAAAATTTTATCATGCTAAGGCCCTTCTTCTTACTATCATTCTGGATGGAATCTAGCTTGCTTTGGGTCTTCTTTCCCTTCCCAACCAAGGGAAAATTCTCTTCCTCCTTAGCTTTGGTTGTTACTCCATCTCTAGTGTTCCTTCATATTTCTTCTTGCACCAAAGTCTCTCCCAATTTGGCAATTTGTCCCTTCCATTTGCAAAGTCCTAGTAGCTATGCTAGGACTTTGGAAGGCCTATGAGAGATAGGATCACTACTCCCCCAAGAAAATTTAGACACTGAATGAATACGAAGAGGTAATGTGGAATGGTTTCATTTTTTAGCTGGCAAATGTTTCTGAGCTTGTCCCTCAATGCCAATTTCTTGGCATCACTTCCATTTTCAAATAAATCAATGAGGTTCTTCCACATAACAAAAGGAATCTCCTTTCCATGTCAATTAAAGACTATGTGGTCTCTCACACCCTTCAAGATGATCCTCCTAGCTTTTTCAGTATCCTTCTTCCATTGAGTTAACTATTGTTTATCTGATATTGTTGGTTTTGGAATGTCAGTTTTGGTGTACACCAGCACTCCATTATCATTGAGTACAACTTCCATCTTGTCCTTCCAAGATATAAAATTATATGTTTTGTCCAAGGCATAATCCAATATCAACCTGTTGAAAGAAATTTTCTCACACAAAAGAAAAACTACTTCACTAAATTTACAAATTGAAATATCTGAAGGAGAAGCTTTATTGACTCATTTTTGTTGTGATTTTGAGCTTTGATAGCATGTAGAAATTAATATAAATTTTTTACTACTAATGAATTTGAACTGAAAACAAGAGATTACAAATTTCCTCTACTATTCCATGGAATGGAAATCACAATTAGAAACAGATGTAATTACATGAAACCATCAAAATCACACAAACATAATGATTTACAAGGGAACCCAGCTCGAAAAAACCCTTCCGCTACTTTTCATTAAGAATATGAGAATGCGAAACTATTACAATGTCTTGCTTCAATCCTAAAGCACACCTTACACGGTAAACTTGTTCTTTTATTGATAGTCTTGCTCTGACCAACAATTAAACAATTAAAGGCCCCAGCTTCCTGCTATTTCCTTGCATAATTTAGGAGAAATTAAGCTCTTAAATAATAGGGGAATTCCCTATTTCCTTTCCCAAAACCCAAGGAGTTGATCACCTGCATTAATTCCAAGTGTGTACACTCAACCAATATACAGTTGATAATTACAACATGTCTTTTGCTCCACTCAAACTAGGAAATTCAAATTTCATGCCTGTTTGGGCTACTTTTAGTTGATTGACTAGTTTAAATGAGAGATCATTGAGTTAACAATGGTTCTACTACTCAACTGACCTTCAGCTGACTGAAATAGCTACTTGAGCTTAGTTAACTGAATTCAACTGAAAAAAAAAATTGAACTAGATTGCTAAATTTTAGCAATCACTACATGCACAGCTCTATTCCAAGCGTATAACTCAAATTTACTGATCTAACTAGTAGACAAGGCCATGTCACATAAGTTAACTACAATCCAAGTCATCCCGCTGATGTGGAAAATCAAATTACTCAATTTGACTAAGGCACAAGTCAAATTGAGCCTTTCTTGCTATAATTTCTAACAATCGGCATATATCAACCCCATTTACTAATGTCGTTGTGCTAGTTAATGGTCAACATGCATGAAGAGAAATAATAGATGATTATTGTTAATACTATTAATATTATCAATAGTAGATGATTATTGTTAATATTGTTATTTTTATTAATGTGATCAATAGTCAACTTTAGTAATATTAATATTATTATTAAACATTTTAATAGAATGACTATGACCAATCAAGGTTGACCTTGGTTGATTTTTCCCAACCATGGTTGAATATAATTGAATATGGTCAATGACTAAGGATGACTATGAATATACAAAGTTGACTATTGTTGAAGATGGTAAGCATAGTGTTGACCAAGTTAGATCATGGTAAGCTATTATTAATGTATTCAACTATAATATAGTGAATATTATATGATAATAATAACATACTCACCTTAACAGTATTATTATTATTATTAGCCAACTTTATTAATATTAATATTAAACAATTTTAAATCTTAATTGTGGCTGATCAAGGTTGACCTTGGTTGCCTAAGGTTGACAATGGTTGACTTTAGACAACCATGGTTAGAAATAATTGAATATGGTTAATATTCAAGTCAAAATTATTATTATTATTATTATTATTATTATTGTTATAGTGTTGACAAATTTTGATCATGGTCAACTATTAATATTATATTCAATCATTTAATGATAATAGTAATAATAATATAATCAACCTCATTATTATTATTATTATTATTATTATTCAACTTTATTAATATTAATATTATTATTATTAAACATTTTAAATCTTACTTGTGAGTGACTAAGGATGATCTTAGATGGCTAAGGTTGAAAATGTTTGACTTTGGTCAACTATGATTCACTATAATTTAATATGGTTGAGTTATGTTGACTTAGGACAACTATGAGTGGACAATGTTAACTATTGTTAACTATCATAAACATAGAGTTTTCCAAGTTTGATCATGATCAACAATTTAAAAAATGGCCATGAAGGTTGACTTTGTCTCATGATGTTTGACTAATCTCGTTGACTATGTTTGACCAAAGTTGAAGAATGATGACTGTGAAGCATCATCAAGCATAGTCAACAAATTAGTAAATGTGGTTAACTAGTTTTGTAATGTTGCATTGCAACATTGGGTAAATTACAATATAATGTAGCATTGCGACAATGTTTGTCACATTGTGACGTTAGATAGAATTTTGTACCATCCTAATGTCATAGTATTATTACTACTATTATTATTCAACTTTATTAATATTAATATTGATATTATAAGCATTTATTGATGTAAGAGCATTCAACTCAGAAGAATCATTGTATTTTAGTAGACATAGGGGGGGTCTTGTGTTTTAAGGAAGTTGGCTTCCTAAGTGTTGAATTAATGTAATTATTACGGTTTTGAGTTATAGAAGCTAGAATAGGGATTTAATTAAGTATTGTGAGGTGTATTTGTAAATTTTCTCGAATGTCGGAGAACATGAGAGATTTAGGATAGTTGAAAGATTTGAGAATTAACTGTAAAACTTAGATTAGGATTTAATTCATGATTTGTGGGTTAAAGAGGATCATTAGGGATAAAAATGATATTTTAGTATTTTGTTGAGAAGTTTATGGATCTAAACCAGGAATTGGTTATAGAATCCTTTTGATAAAATGTAAGCCAAAAAGGGAGAGAAAAATTTAGTCAAGTTTGATAGTTAGTCAAGTTAGCTAGTTAGAGGTTGTGAGTTAGAGGTTTGATTGTAAGCTAGGAAAACACAACCCACTGATACTGAAGATCAGGCCAAGGAGAGAGTTCCCGTGTAAATACTTATTTATTAATACAAACAACTCAATTATAAGTTTATGTGTGTGTATGGAGTAATTGAGTTATAATCTGTGTGTGAACTAGAGTAAGTTCTATGTAACAAAGGTTGCAAGGTGGAGTTCGAGAATAACACAGAGAAGAAGAATGATATGAAGCATCATAATGGATCGATTGAATCCATTCAAAGGATCACAACCAATATTCAAGAGTGGTTGTGTTGAGATCATGCAGAGTTAAATCAAGAGAGATTTGTGTTGTAGGACAACTAAATACTGAAACCCTGAAGTAAACCCAAAACCACAGGGAACTTTGAGAAACCATGTAAAGGTCAAAAAAATGAAGTGACGATGAACGGGAACCATCGGATCCTTGAGATCGATGGATATTAAAGTCATAAGAAAATGGCAGAGGAATAGATCTGGATCGTCAAATCGACAGTTAAAGCAATTGTGGGGGATAGGAGTGTTCGTATGTCTTGATCATGGCTGAAGTCCCACACTCGATCCTAGCCATCGATCTCATTTTCAAATGCTTACATCACAGTCAACTACAGGGGCTAAGCTGTTTAGCAATCTGTGTGCTAGTTGAAGAACCATAGGTCGTAGATTTGACAACCTTGTATATCCAGGGGGTATCAAGTCATAAAGTGATCGGACGTTAATGTCAAAAGAGACCCGAACATTTATGGATTAAGGATTTGTAATCCTTGTTGACTCTATAAGGGCAGGTAAAAGTCATGCAAGATTCCCGTGCGATATCACTATTGACCGTTGGGTCAAGTCTGCCTTGATCAAAGGGTGGGGGATCACCAATTAGGTTGGTTGACAGGATGTATCATCAACGATTGGATTGGGTAGCAGATTAATGGAAGATATTGAAGCCGATAGGACTTGGGCCTGAGCAGACCCAAGAAGTTTATGGACGTGAGTTTAAGTTTGTTTGAGTTTCAGAGGATGAATGGAAATCGCACAACAACCATTGATCTGAGGAATTAAAATTGATGGTGGAGGATGAATGCGATAAAGGTAGAGCATCGGGAAATGTGCAAAGACTGTGGAAAAAGTGGAAAGGTAAGGTTAAATGGGGTTTATGTATATTTCTATTATATGAGGTTATTATAGAAATAAAGTGGATTAAGGGCAATTAACTACAGTATGATTAGTGGTGAGTAAATCTAAGACCAGAGTAATAGGATATGGTTAATATGTGTGGGTTTAATAATTAACTAAATTTTATGAGGGTTGAATAAGATTCTGCTCGAGAGGATAATTAAGGTTTAGACTATTGAATAGTCTTTGAAACATTTCCTCATGAGATTTTATTAAGGGGCCTTAAACATTAATTTATGAAGGTTTGACTAGGAAGGGTAATTGAAATTCTTGGGATAAATAAGATTATGCATTTTATATGCATACTGTGGGTATTGTCGACTTAGGCTGGCATCATTTTGGTATCAGAGAAAAATTGTGGTTGAAACATTTGGTAGTGGAACAACACAAAGAAATTATGTGTGAAAAATTCTTTGAAAAGAATTTAGAACAGAGTTATGTTTTAAGATGTGTATGAAGGAAAGAAGTGGTCAGATTTTAATATGACAACCAGTAGGCACATAGAGGTAAAGTATAGCAAAATATTGGGATAACTTGTAGATGCAAAGAAACATAGGACAATCCATTCAAAGTGTAGGTGAATGGTAGAACAAGATCATGCAGAGGTCTTGAAGGTGAGATTATATGTTCTGTTTTAATTTGATTTGAATATTGGAGAGTTTGTGGTCTTTATATTGATGCACAGGTAGCAGCATTGGAAGGTGAGAATATTGCAGCAACCTAGAGCAAGGAGTGTTCAATCGGTTCTAGAGGAAAGAACCAGAGAGATGCTAAAAGACTAAGCTCAGAGGAGAAAATATTAGTGAGGCATATGTAGGAAGAAGGATACTTGTTTCTGAAGGGGTTTTGTTGCGTCTCACAAAGGCAATTCCACAGAGGATGTGGGTAGAATTGCTAAGTAATAAAGGAATCTGATAAGACTTTCTAAGTGAAAGAAGAGGTGGTCAGAACCTAGTATTTCATTGTGATTGAAATACAAGATGAAAGTTGTGTTCTTAGAAGATGCAGATGAGTTGAAGCCTAGAAGGAGGAGAAAGAAGTGCTCAAAAGAGGTTCCAGAGATAGAAAACCAATGGCTTGCCAAAAGACCAAGTACAGAGGAAAGCTTGGTGAGGTAAGTGGCAGCAGGGAGAACTTGCTGTTGTAGACGCTTTAATGCAACTCAAAGTAAGTGAGTAAGGAGCTCATAAATATAGAGAAGGAGAAAATGATTACTAATAGTCATAACAGAGGTTGTGAGGAAGACCACAGCAGAAGAAAAGTGAAGAAGGAGGATGCTGAGGTAAATGGAAAGAGAATGAGTCAAGAGGAAATTGACAAAGAGATTGTTGAGATGAAAGAACAACTCGATGCATTAAGGAGGATACTGGAGGAAAACCAAAGACTAGGTTGGGTATTAAAGAAGAAGACAGTGAAGTGGCATAAGTTGCAAAAAAGGATACAACAGAAGCAAGTAAAGTGGTTGATGGAAAAACGAAGAGAAGCTGAGTTGGAAATGGAAGTTCCTATTTGTGAACCCAAGCAGGGTGAAGTTCTGGGTGGAGAAGAAGAAGGAATTATTGATGATTTTCTGAATTGTTGGACAAATCTAGACCAACAGGAGAATCTAAAACCTTATATTGTTAAATCTAATAATTTTGATGTGATTACAAATTTTGTAGAGGATGAGCAATCTTTTGAAGCTGTCAAAAGTATGGAAGAGTATCTTTCAGAGATAAAAACTCTGAACTAAAGAATTATGGAGAATGTCTCTTGAACGAGAAAAGCAGTGAATTATTGTAGCAGAAAGAATTTAGTAATACAATGATGTTTGACGTTGTGACAACACAAGAAAGGTTTCTTGTGAAAGGAGATGAAATGCAGTCTGAAGAACTGATATGTGGAGCAACAGTTAAGAGTATCGAACCTTGTAATTTTCAAACTGATAATTTGTGTATAAATGCAGGAATCATAAGTAGTGATGAAGTACTTATGAAGCATCACAGAGAAATTGAGTTGTTGGAGTACTTACTGGGAAATTCATAGCATAAGAGTGTGACTGCAGAGGAAGGAGTTCACTATAGTGGACAAGAGTAGAAAGAAATCATTAGAGCAGATGATATGGAGGGGAGACTAATTGATAGTCTTGAGAGTACATTAGAGAATTCTTTAAAGAGGTTGAATCAGCATAATGATGTGCTAATGGAAGAGGAGAAATCAGAGCAACATACTGAAGTGTTGCCAAAGGAAGAAGAGGCACTGAGGCCTTATGTTTTTTATTTTAATAATTTTTTTGTGAGTGCAGGGTTAGTTGCAGATTCTGGTGGAAATTTGGCACAGATGATCAGCCAAGTAAAAATGAAAGAGGAGGATTCTATGGAAGAATTTAATCCATGGAATAGAGATGTTCAATTCCTGGAGAGAATGCTGGAAAGTTAGGATTCAATGTAGAAAGAGATAATCATGAAAGAGGACAAGGATGAAAGGGAGACAGTAAGAATAAGGAGAAAAAGAGTAAGAGTAAGAATTCAACAACTTCAAAGAGAAGAATAGTAGTTTGAAGAGTTAGTCGACAACAAAAAAAACCTGAAACAAAGAGAAAAAGGTAGAAGTAACTCGCAGAGTATGGACCAGTCCAAGGATGTGCTGGAAATGGAGATTGAAGAATTATGGTAGTTGATGATTATACAATCCATATGGAGGATATTGACAGCAGTAGGAAGGATGATGAATCAGAACTTGAAGCTGATTGACAAGGAGAGGAAGATGAAATAGAAAAAAACAAACATATAGCAGCAGCAAAGGTGCAGAGCATTCATACAACTACAAACTAAAGTTTGGGACCCTGAAGGTTTTCTATCAACATATGTAGACACATGATCAGAATATCATGATTGTTTTCTACTTTAGCAGTCTGATGCAGGATCATTCAGCTTAGAAGAATCATTGTATTTTAGTAGACATAGGGGGGCCTTGTGTTTTAAGGAAGTTGGTTTCCTAAGTGTTGAATTAATGTAATTATTAAGGTTTTGAGTGATAACAGCTAGAATAGGGATTTAATTAAGTATTGTGAGACATATTTGTAGATGTTCTCAAATGTAGGAGAACAAAAGAGATTTAGGATAGCTGAAAGATTTGAGAATTAATTGTAAAACTAGATTAGGAGTTAGTTCATGATTTGTGGATTAAAGAGGATCCTTAGGGATAAAGATGAGATTTAAGGATTTTGTTGAGAGGTTTATGGATCTAAACCAGGAATTGGTTATAGAATCCTTTTTTATAAATGTAAGCCAAAAAGGCAGAGAAAAAGTTAGTCAAGTTAGATAGTTAGTCAAGTTAGCTAGTTAGAGGTTTGATTGTAAGCCTACGGGTAGGTAGGAAAACAAAGGCCATTGATACTGAAGATCAAGCTAAGGAGAGATTTCCTATGTAAATACCTATTTATTAATACAATCAACTCAATCTAAGTTTATGTGTGTGTATGGAGTAATTAAGTTATAATCTATGTGTGAACTAGGGTAAGTTTTATGTAACAGAGGTTGCAGGTGGAGTTCGAGCATAACACAAAGAAGAAGAATGATATGAAGGATCATAGTGGATCACTTGAATCCATTTGAAGGATCACAATAAATTCAAGAGTGGTTGCGTTAAGAGCATGCAGAGTTAAACAAAGAGGGAGTTGTGTTGCAAGACAACTAAATACTAAAACCCTGAAGTAAACCTGAAACCACAGAGAACTTTGAGAAACCATGTAAAGGTTAAATAAATGAAGTGATGATGAACGACAACTGTTGGATCCCTGAGATCAATAGATATTAATGACAGAAGAAAATGGCGAAGGAATAGATCTGGATCGTCAGATCAACAGTCACAACAACTGTAGGGAGATAGGAGTGTTCAGATGGCTTGATCATGGCTGAAGTCCCACACTCGATCCTATGCGTCATTCTCATTTTCAAACTCTTACATCACAATCAACTACGAGGGCTAAGCTTTTTGGTAATCTGTGTGCTAGTTGAAGACCCGCAGGTTGTAGATTTGATGACCTAGTATATCCAACAGATATCAGGTCATAAAGTGATCGTACATTAATCTCATAACAGACCCGAACATTTATAGATTAAGGATTTATAATCCTTATCGGATCCATAAGGGTAGGTAAACATCATGCAACATTCCCATGCGATATCCGTACTGACCATTGGATCAAGTGTGCCTTGAACAAGTGGTGGAGGATCACCGATTAGGTTCGTTGATTGGGTGTATCATCAACTATTGGATTGGGTAGCAGATTAACGATGGAGATTGAAGCCAATAGGACTTGGGCCTGAGCAAACCTAAGAAGTTTATGGATGTGAGTTTAAGTTTGTTTGAGTTTTGAAGGATGAATGGAAATCGCATAGTAGCTGTTGATCTAAGGAAGTGAAATCGGCAATGGAGGATGAATGCGATAAAGGTAGAGCATCGGGAAATGTGCAAAGACTATGGAAAAAGTGGAAAGGTAAGGTTAAATGAGGTTTATGTATATTTCTGTTATATGAGGTTATACTAGAAATAAAGCGGATTAAGGGCAATTACCCATGGTATGATTAATGTTGAGTAAATCTGAGACCAGAGTAAGAGGGTATGGTTAATATGCGTGGGTTTAAGAATTAACCAAAGTTTATGAGGGTTGAATAAGATTTCACTAGAGAGGTTAATTAATGTTTAGAAACATTTCTGCATGAAATTTTATTAAGAGGCCTTAAACCTTAATTTATGAAGGTTTGACTAGGCAGGGTAATTGAAATTGCTTAGATAAATGAGATTATACATTTTATATGCATACTTGTGGGTATTGTTAGCTTAGGCTGGCATCATTTATAATCCTTGATTCTGACTGACCAAGGATGATGTTAGTTGACAAAGGTTGACAACATTTGACTTTGGTCAGCCATGGTTGACTATAATTGGATATGGTTGAGTTATGTTGAATAAGGAAAACTATGAGTGAATAAGGTTAAGTATTGTTAAATATTGTAAACATAGGGTTAACTAAGTTTGGTCATGATCAAATATTTAAATATTGACTATGAAGATCGACTTTCTTTGAAATTTTTTTACTAATGTGGTAGATTGTGCTTGACTATTAATATTAATCAATAATAATAATAATGGGTGATTCTGTTTGACCAAGTTTGAAGAGTGTTAACTAGAAAACATATTCAAGTATAGTCAACCACATTAGTAAATGTGGTTAACTAATTTTGTAATGTCGCAGTGTGACGTTGGATAAATTGCGATTTAATGTAATATTGTGACAATGTTTGTCACATTGCAACATTGGATAGATTTCTATATTGTTCCAACATCAAAATATTAATATTATTATTAGTTAACTTTATTAAATTGACAAATTTCCAAAGATATGGAAATTTTATCTCAAATAAATGACATCAAAGATTAAAGTGGAGTCTCTATGGCCATCAACAACAAAGAAAACATGAAAAATCCAAAGCTCAGTGTTATTATTGTAAAAATTATGGGAATTATACTAATGAATGTAGGAAAAACTTACATATCCAAATCAAAATAAAATTTATTTTACCTTCAAGACCACCTTCAAGCATATGTCTATTACTTGTGATATCTCCCAAGAGATTAAAAAAAAAATGGTTTCTAGATAGTGTTTATATGAACCATATTGTAATGTATCCCAAAATTCACATACATATATTGCTACTATACACTCTTGATTCATTATCATGAATGTGAGCATTTACTCACTTAAATTTTTCATAATTAGTTATATGTATCTTATTCTTGTTTACTCTAACTTTATATTGCTACCTTAAGACCATTTTCACCTTTACCTTAAGGAAACAGAGCCTATCCTAATGACATCTCCTAGCTTTTCTAATTATATTACTCTATTATTCTTTAAAAATGTAAGAATAAAAGTATAAATTAATTTACCACCATACAACCATGCCTTGCATCTTATTTTAATGTTGTTCTATGTATTTGGCACCATTGGGGTTTCCTTAACTAGTTAAAAAAAACATATTAACTCTTGATCGCTTGGCTGTGAAAGATTACTAAACATTTGTACATGTGACGTTACCTTTGATAGTGGATATACTTTTCTATCGCACTATATTTCAACTTTCTTCATTGAAACTAATTTACCTCAACCATACAGTGATTTTCCATATGAGAAATGGCTGCATGGATTCAGTTACCCTAATGGGCATTGATCTGCCCATGTGATGTGTTAGTAATGAATAATAAGGATTAATAATAGAGATCTGATGGTGGAGAGTCCTCTTTGGCAGTTGGCTAGGTTAACCAGCTTTCCTCAACAACCATTTTCCCCATCATTCACTATATTTGGCTTGGTTGTCAACTGCTCTGCAGGCTTGAATTAGGGTTTTTATTTCTATTTGGTTCCCATACGCTTTGGCTCCTTATATTGCTTGCTTCCCAATTGTTGTACCAATTTAGCTCGTGGAAAACTAGTTTAGATAGATTATATGATGGTTTTCAGCAACTTGTTTACATGGAAGTCAGATATGATCACGGAGACATCCAAACGTAATGGACATCCATTTCTATTACATCGAATAGTCAATTACTTATTATTTCTTTGAATTTCATAGGGGTTTTAAAGGATTAGTTAACTGATCAGTCTTAAAAAACCCTATGTAGGTCTGTGGAATTTGGAATGGATTTCGACTTTCACCTATCGAGTAAGAATTTTCTAAACTTTGATAATAGGCTTCTCTCTTTCATTTTTAACTTTCATCCATGGAAAATGATTCGAATATGGCTTGAGGTCTTGTTCTAGGTGGATATTGGTGGCCACCCTCCTATTCCACTTGGACCGACATCATTTTTTCTTTTCATTTTCCTTAATTGTAGCGCAACATATTATTTTTCATTGTTTTTCAAGTCCTAAACTTTTGAAGTCGTTTTCAGGGACTAAAAGACATTTTTAGGGAAAACCAGATAGACAAAAAAGTCTCTAACCAATTTAGCTATGTTTTTCATATTCCTTTTCAAGATCTTCAAAACGAGGTATTATGACAGGCAAACAGAGATCGTATGCCAAAGTTACGACCCCGAGAAGTTGATGTACTAATTTACCCAAATGGGGACCACAGTTTTGGTGCTTCATCTCCTAGGATTAGGTTTTTGGATGTTTAGAATTTTCCATTGTTTCTGAATAATAAATAGGCCTTTGAGCCTCATTGTAACATAGTTCAAAGGCATGTAGATGCCACATGTCTTCTCAAAGATAAGCTACCATCGCCTGAGCTAGTTTATTTCCATTTTTGTATGTAAGCATATTTTAGTTCTTTGATATTAATGAAATGGAGTTTTATTTATGTTACATCTCTATGTTTATGTGTATATCTGTATTATGTTGTGTTCCTGCATAACTCTAGATTAGTGGTATCAGAGAGGCCTATTATTTCTCTGTTTTTATTTTCATGTCCCCAACGAGGTCAGGGTATAAGGATTTAAGGGTCAAACTGGTTTAACCTTGGCAAGACCATCCTCACAAACCCCAACGGCCTCCCATGGTAGAAGAAGAGAGAGACGAGGGGGCAAGATATCCTTTCAAAATATTTCTCAGGGAATCCATCAAGTGGAAAAAGAATGTAACGATGGATAACTTTGAACAGATCCTTTGGCCACTACCCGCAGACAGCGCATCTTCATCTAGCAACCACTATGTGCAACAACCCTGGTGAAAAATCCATGTAAAAATATATAAGACCACAGTCCATGGGACACTTATTCTAAGTTGAATGTTGGGCATGACAACGTAGAGGGTGTTCATGTGTAAGGAAATTGGAAAATGCAATGGCTAAGGATTTGGAAAGGCAAAATGCCATTTTTTGCACAATTATTTATGAAAATAATGGAAATTAGGAGAAAAATGAGGTGAAACTTCACAAGTAGCATCGAAGAAGGAAAATGAAGGAAAATAATGGAAAATGAAGAAAATGGAGGCCTCCTTCATAAAAAGGTTGTTAAGGATCAATTGGTAACCTTGTGCTAGTTTAGTATTGGAGCTCTTTCATTACTCTCTCTCTCACTCTTTGACACAAAGATATTTTTTAGATCACTTTGGCATTGGAGAAAGAAAGGAATAGAAGGCAAGAGCAAGAAAATTTCAAACAAGGAAAGGCAGGATAGAGCAGCTACAACAAGCTTCATTGTAGGTATCGACTTGCATGTGTATTTTCCTTGCTATATTTGGCATGCATGGGATTGCATGTGTTTCTTTTCTACCATGGCATGGGTTTTTCCAAGTGTGAAAATATTTGCAATCTAGCATTTCCATTTCCTGATAGCTTTGATGAGATGGGCTCTCTCATTCAGTTTATGTGGGATGGTCCGATTGGATTCGAAGCTGAGTGGGGTGGATCTGCAAATTTATAAACACATGGTTTGAGTGGTCCCTGAATCAGACTGAGGATCATGAAGCCACTAGCCTAGTAACCCCTGAATTGGACTACGGGTTACAGTAAAGCCATATTGTGTGTCACAGTGGGCCTAGGAATCCTTGGCGGTGAATGGCGGGATGTAAGGTAAAGCCAAGGGGTGGATTTTTCTCTCTGTTGGGCCTAGTGATCCTAGGATGGGATAAACATTAAATTCTGGAGAGTATGTCTCAGTGTAGGGCCTAGTGATCCCTGGATCAGACTGTGGATTCATGGTAAATCTTGAGAGACTAGGAGGCACTCAAATTCCTCACGGTGTAGGCAGAGAATGCTAGTGGCATCCATGTTGGCTGGTGTTTTTTATGTGTTCTATGAGTCTCACATTCATGCTTAGAATATGGCATGGGGGTGATTGGTTGAAGAGAGACTTGGATCATTCAATCTATGGTCAGGTGGAACATGGTAGTCCCGTCTCTAGTTGGTTTATTACATTCATTAATGAGAAACTCATTCCCTTGATTTCAGTGTCCAAATATATTGATTTATATGTGGATTTTTATGGCTGATATGTTTACGGTAATTTTGTTGTTATTATGCTAGTTATATGTATATTTTATGAAAGTAGCTATGTATGGATATCACCATATTTTTACTTCTAAATGAATGGATAATATATCTTTGACCTAATAAATCATAGTGTAGCAATTGACATGAGGGAACATGGCTCATAGTGATTCTCAAATAAGTATGAGATCCCTTCACATAATTCTGTTGTTTACACCTGTAGGTTACATGTTGATGATATGTTTAACGAAATGTTTGTCATGGCTAGTAGGGGTACGGTTATGGTCTTGTTCAGTTTATTTGTTTTGCATCATTGTTTCCCTATATTTTTACTAATTCAAAACTATCACTCCCTTTTGGGGAGTGGCCTGAGCTTTGGGCCTGAAAAAGTGGCTTAAAACTTGGGGTTGCTAGCACAAAAGTAGCAATTTTGGTCCCTTGTCGCTAGCAAGAAAGCCTATGAGAGTTACTGTGGGTTTTTGGTCACTCCCTTACCCATAGCATGAGAGAGACTATGGCCTAAGAGATCTAGAACAATAGCGGGACCCAGGGACAGGCTATTTGAGTAGTTAACTTGTCTCCTAAGGGTTCCGTTGATGATGTTGGATGACTGTGTGTCGTGTTTTGTTGATTCCACTTCCTTAAGGTTGCATAGGAGGTCGAATCTTATCATAGTAGCCTCTTGTCTCATGTTTACCCTGCTCGGCATGGTTACTTGGGTGGATGTGGGAGGAGGGTGATACAAAGTGATATTAGAGCATGGTTCAACTCTCATATTGGATGGGTGGTATGCGTTGGTCATGCATGCATGTCTGTTTCATGCGTGTCTCTTACACTTGCATTCCATGTGCTTGTTGCATTTTCTTGATGATTGATATGGTTGTAGTAAGGTTGTCATGAGGAACTTGATGTTGATTTTGTGGAATGAATTTGTCATGAGTATATGACTGATTACATATTGTTACATGGTGCTTACATGTTAATTATATGCCATCTAATTACTTCCTTGTATGCTAGGCTACATTCTTGTATGTTTGATTAAATGTACCAGTCTTGTAGGTTGTTTACAAAAATCAATCACTTATGCTCGACTACATGCATTCATATGTATGTGTAGTTGATTAGACATTGCTTATGCATGTTGATGGTTGCATGTGGTATTGTGTACAATGGAGTAGTGGTTGTCATCATGCATGAGGTCATAGTTTGAGAACTTGATAAGGTCATCCATTAATGATTAGAATCTAGCTAGAATTATGTGTGTATTGTTTGGTACTCCTGTGTTATATGTATATATGCAGTTGTTATGCATATAGGGTCTTGGTTATAGTTATGCATGAATAGTAGGTCACACATGCCTTGTGAAGTCATGGTATGTAATTTACGTCATCATGGTGCTATTGGTATCTTATGATGCTAATATGTTGAATGAGGCAAAGCAAGATATGTAGATCATCAAAGTGAAGTTGCAGCACTGGACCTCGAGGCAAGAGTAGATCATCATACAGGTATTGTATGTTTTGCATGCAAGTATGTAAGTCAAGGATTGTTATATGTATTAGGTTTATATACATTAGTTTTATGTACATGCCTTTTGATGTTATGGTTACATAAATGATAAATTATAGTTGATTAGTATAGTCATATGCACATGTGTTAGATAATCAAGAATGATAGTAATATGTGGTTGTAAGCATTGCTATTGTTGGTTAGGTTAGATAAGTTGATGATAATGTTATATGTATTTTGTTAACCTAGTTTGACCTATGCATATAATTATGGTTATGATATCCAGGTATGAGACGACATATTTGTGATATGGTGATGTAATAATATCGATTGCCTTTGAATATGTGTGCATGATAATTGTGTATGAGTTATGATGTAAACATGTTAGCTAGTGACTATTTTGGATATCATGATGTTATTTATGTTTGAGTTAATATCTCGTGAAGTTATATCATGCTAACTAAATTGATTGTGCAGACAAGATAGCTTCCATTGAGGTACATTAAGGTATGAGTTTCTTATGTAGTATACTTGGTGCTTGATTGTTGATTATGTCATCTATTTGGTATTTGAGTGTTTGGTGCTTATTATGTCGTCTAGTTGATATATCCGACATGGTGCGTTCATTGCTTGCTTGAATGTTTGATTAATTACATGACATGAATATGAGTTGAATATGGATTATGACATGATTGTTAATCTTGGTAAAGGTTTATTTCAAATTGATATATATAATTGTTTTGATATTTGGAACATATGGTTGACATGTGTGAGCAGTTGCAGAAAACATTCTTAGTATTAGCATGACAAGGTAATAGTTGATGTGTTCATATAAATAACAGTTGGGTGATGTGACACACAGGGGCTTCATTGGGCGAGCAATACCATATCACGTGGGTTCATATTAAGGGATATTTATTGAGAAAAAATTGACATAATATATATGGGGTATAGGGTTATTATATTCGTAGGTATAAAAAATGGATCCCAAAGTTAATGAAAAATATAAAGGGGTATAAAAAATGTTAATGAAAAATTGGATACCTACAATATGTAGTGAGAGTAGGGATTTTTAAATTGGGAAGGTGTATTAGGTTCATATTGGCAGGGGGTTAAATAATGTGATTTTTAGAGATATTTTCGAATATTTAGTCAAATTACGTGTATTGTTTAATATGCCACGAATGCACGTGATATGCTAGAGGTTAATTGAGTGAAGCCCCCGTGATGTGACATCGCACAGTAAGCCTCAGTTGCAGCAACGTAGAAAGGTAAAAGAAAGGAATTGAGCAAGATTTCCTTGGGATATGTTTGGAAACCCTAATTGCAAACAAATGAGTGCTTTTCATGCAGGGGAGTCTTCCTAACCTTGATTTTGTTTTACATTATGTAGATACATGCTATATTCATGAACATGTACTTGACATGTATATTAGCTAGCCGTTAGTTATAGGTGGATTTGTCAAAAGATTGGAGTCCCTTAAGAGATGGTGTGGATGTTTAGTTGCAAGCAACGTGCTTGGCACAACAAGATGAGGTAATTGGTGTATTTTTATGTTTATTTACGCACTAACAATTATGTGTTAATGACAACATGCTGCAAGGAGTTGCATTGCAAGAGAGGTTGCCATGAAATCTTGAAGAAGGATTAGGTAGATCATTCCTTGGGAACCATGTAGATTGAGTCATGGTGTCTATTGTTAGTGTTGTGATTTTGGTATTTTGTGATTATTAGGCTTGATTTGCGATTTTGATTGTGTCTAGTGCATAGCTATGCCACTTTGTTGTGGTGTCGTATTGCTTTTGGTTTTCATGGTATTCTTGTTGTTGTTTCCTTTCTTTCCTTTTATTGTTTTGAGTCTTGGGAATTGGTTGGGAAAGAGGAAAGTTAATGGAGCTCGAGGAGAGCTGTGTGGTACCCAACAAGTAATTTAAGACACGAATGAACCTCAGTGCATGAGTAAGTGCAACAAAAGTTAAGACTGTGATAGTCGGTTGGACTGGTTGGGTCCATTGTGGTAAGTGGATGGTGGTAGTAAAGTCACGAGAAAGGTAACCAAAATGGTAAGGTAAATGGATCTGAGACATCAGATGCCTTGGCTATATTGGGAATGACTATTCTTAATGTTGCGCATATTTTGTACGAATAAAGGAAGTTCTCTTAAACCTTGACCTTTATATCTGGTAATTATGTTATGATCGTGAGTATGCTAATGTTTAAATATGTATAAATGTAAGTGTGTTTGTATGTCATGTTTTACAAGCTCGTCGCTATGGATCGTGATTAATGCTAACATTTATGTGTATATATATGAATGTATGCATATCATTTCCTATTAGTCTAATTCTTATTTATATGTATGTATGTATCCATGTATTTATGTCACTGTCTGACAGATCATCAAGAAATGTTCTTATGGCGGAATTATTGCTTATGTAAGAAAATGGCGTGAAGAAGTTCTTGGCTATGAGGAAGCAAGTGGGAAGAGTAGTCATGAGAAATATATGAGGTCAGTATCATGTGACTATGAATCTATATTGTATGCTCGTAATATGCCTATGCTTATGTTATGGAAAAGCTATATCGATGGATACATTAGAAAAAAGAAAGCAATGTGGTCTATGACATGCTAGGATAAACATGGATAAGACACTAGAAGCAAGTTTTCTTGGTAAGGACAGTGTGGTTTTGGATATGTGGTACTACTGTTGTGCATATGTTGTATATGGTGTACATGTTGCATCTATGATGTGTTCACATGGGGTGTTGTGTATATATAGTGTGTGTACATGTTGTTTATGCAATGTACAGACACTATAAAAAAAATTATTCACTGCACATAAAACAAATTCACAATAGATAAGTCTCCAATATTCACACCAAAGATTCACTAACCCACAAACTATTTGAACCTTGAATTTTGTGTTTATATAATACTTCTTAACAAGGTCATCACCAATTGAGCTACACCTTGTGCACTCTTGTTAATCAAATATAATTATGTAGTTGTTTTTATGACAAAGTATTATGATTTTGTATTTAAAATATATTTACTATTAATAAATAAGTTATGTAATATATATTTTTTTTTTGTGAACTTTGGCAGCGCTGCTATCTATATTACGAAATCAAAATTTACATCCATCCTTCATATGTTCCAGGTGGTTAACCTGCCCAAGGGAAACTAGGCAACCACCTATCTACATTATATCTAGACCAAAATTTGAAAATGTTCATCTCTGTGTTTCTAACATATATGCTCTTTCAAGCTCTACTCATTATTCTAACTTTTATTCTATGATAATACATCCGATTTCAGTTCTTTGCTTCAAAAACTAACATACTTAACCTGCTGCATCAGTGCTCATCTTAGGAGATAATCGATGCAAGTGCCTTGGCGCTTAATCCAGGAGTCTCATTTCTCTGCTCCATTACCCATTTCATCTCCCTCAACATTTGTTCCATTCTCCCCAAGATGAGATTATTGTGGGAGGCCTGAATCTGTACCTCCATAATTTCCTGAAGAAGCACTGACTTTATGTTTTCCAATTCTTCCTGAGTCTGGTTCCTTAACTGCTCATCCCATTGCCTCCTTTCCTCCTCTTCTTCCTCCCAGATTGCCTGATTCATTTCCATAGCTCGGGCTACCACATGCTTCATTATCCAATAATGTTGGATCGACTTATTGAAAAGAGAGTTACAACTACGTGTGTTACCTAGATCTAGCAGTATGTCTTCCCATTCTCCATGGCGATTCTCTTGGTTCGAGTTGACAGATCTCAGCTCTCTTTCCCAACCATTTAACTGTGCCTGAATTTCAGCAGAATTCCCCACCATGTAAGCATTTATCATGTACATCTTGTGCTTGGCCTCTGATTTCCTTCCTCTGCTTTTTGGATTTTTACTCGATCCTTCTTCCTATTTCAGAACCTATTTCACTTTCCTCAGAGCCATCTTCTTACTTGACTGGGGGCTACTCTTGACTGAGTCTCTCTTACCACCTTTCCCCACCGATGCTGGAGCCTTTGCCTGAACGTCGCATCTATCTACCACCTTTCGTCATTCCCTCCTACTTCGTGCGCTACTGAATGCAAATTCCTAATGCCACTTCAGGCCCTCGTTTGTTTATTCCCATCCTACTGTCCTTTCTGATCTCCACCTGTCCTTTTCACGCTCTTCCTCGAGTCCTTTTCTCGAGATGTGCCTCGACCATTCTATCCGACTTTACTCGTCATAACTCCTACATCCTCCTAGCTGCTCCTGCTGTATCCTTTCTGTCCTACTACTGCCACTTGTCATCCCTTCTCGGGCTCTTGTCCTGACTCCACACATGCCCTCCATCTCCATTTTTAATTACTCCTCTGCTCTCTTCTCGAGGTGCGATCCTTCCCTACCCTACTCTATCAGCTGCCCTGCTCCATCACCTGCCCCGCGCTAATCCTTTCTCATGTGTGTCCTATCTGTCGTCATTGGTTGTTTCCTTTCCTCGCGTCTGCCACTTACTACCTTTTCCTGAACATTCCCTTCGGGGTTTCTATTGCCACTGTTATCAACGTCAAGAAGTTTCTGCAATTGCTCCCTCTCCTTTAGGAGCGGGAGCTCCATTCCTCCGATGTCCATCGACCTTCCCCTATTTCAGCTTCCCCAGTTAGCTAACCAGTCTATCGATTTATTGCCTGTTTTCCTTACATGAGTGGGGATCATATAGTCTATTGTATTGATCAATTTCTCTATTTCGCTAGTTAGCCATGCTGTTCACTAGCTCCTACTTATCTTTTCCGCCGGTGTCTTTTGTTGCAGCTTTTTTACCATATCCACAACCAATTTTGAGTGGCCTTCAATTTGAAGGCTCTAGAAATTTTCCTGAATCACGATTTCAAGTCCTCGTTTTAGCATGTGTAACTCCAGTTCATTTTTTTTTGCTTCTCCACAATCCATCATTAAAATTCTCAGATTTTTTCCTCTGTAATTTCTGAATAGCCCCCCTATTCCTACTTCTCCCAGGTTTCCTTTTGTTGCCCCATCGAAGTTTAATTTGGAAAACCTTTGGGGTGGATGCCTATACGTATTTATCTCTTCGACCTCTCTGTATTGGTTTTTACTTTGCGGTCTATCTATCGCACTTTGTGTTAATTTTAGCTGCTGCAAATTTTTTTCCTCTATTTGGTTAATCTTCCAGTCTTCATCATTCTACCTTTCAGTTAGAATTGTTTCTCTCATATTCTTGATTGTTTGTTTCCATATTTTAGCTGGGGTTTGCTTCTCTTCTTTGAATATCACACTATTCCTTTCCTTGTAGATGTTCTAGAGCAGGAATCCAACTGACAGCATCCATGCGCGGTTTAGTACAAGGTTCTGGTAAGGTTTTTTTGGCCAGTTTTCCAAAGTATTTTTTATATTTTGGTAGTTTCTATGGCAATGTTCAACCAATTGTTGGTGACTACTCCACAGGATGTTGCTGATGGTGCATCTATTTGTTAGGTGCTCCATTGTCTCCTCTTGTTCATTGCAAAGTGCGCAGTGTGAGGGTCCCCGCATTCCTTTTCTCCATACTTGATCCCATGTTAGTGTCCGCCCATGATACAAAATCAATAGAAAGAAGGTTACTTTCGGCCAAGTCTTAATTTTCTATAAGTTTTTCCATTTTTTTGACTCTGTCTATTGATTTTGTCCTGCCTTTAAGTAATACCCTTCTTCAATTGAAAACGTGCCTATGATTCGGGTTCCCCATCATAGTATATCTTGCCTTGTTTTTACTGCAACTTTTTTAGATGTCATTTCTTTGTTGTAATTGCCCCAACTTTTAGTGTTAGGGGCTGCTGCCCAGTCCTCCTTTTCCTTCTAATTTCACCAGTATTCCCCTATACATGGTTTCCAGAAGTTTCCAACCACATCCCCCTCTGTCTGGGAGGTAAATTCTTGGATTTCTTGGAGGGCTTCTTTATGAAGAAGATTTTTTCGATGTTGCTAGGATTCCTCCCAGGATTTGGCTGTGTCCCCCTCTCTTACCTCCCAGAAGTTGTAGTCTCTTATCAGATCTTTATTGCTCCTAGCCAAATTCCATATTGCTAATCCTTTTTCCTCTGTTTGACTTCTCATCCTATCTTCTGGTTTCTCAGCTGCCTCGTATTTCTTCTCCCAAATTTTTTTCCATAGATCCTATCCACTCTGTGTCCACCTCCACCACAGTTTCGTACCCATCACTTGGTTGAGTATATAAGGGTCCTGCAAACCTAAGCCTCCATCTTTGATTGGTTTTCTTAGCCATTCCCAGGAGAGTAATGCACATTTTCTTGTTTTACTTGTCCCTTGCCATAAAGGTTTCTTAAACATGGCTACTAATTTTTGACTAATAGATTTAGGGACGGTTTGGCTAGACATCTGGTATATTGGGATGGACTGCAATACTTTTTTTAGAAGGATTATCCGACTAGGGGTATTCAGAGACCGGAATGTCCAATTGTCTATCTTTTTTCTTATCTTGCTTATTAGGGGTCCCCAGTTCACTACTCTATTTTGATACTCATTGAGCATTATACCTATATATTTTGCTGGGAAACATCGTATTCTGAATCCCATTATTCTAGCCAAAAATATTTTGGATGCTACTTGTGTATTAAAGAAAAATATTTCTGATTTCTCATTGTTGATCTCTGTCCCTAAGGCTTTAGTGAACTCTGAGAGTATTTTTAAGATCTGTTGGGATTCCTTAAGAGAGGCCTGGTTATAGAATATTACATCATCCACGTATTGCTGGTGTGTTATGGGAAGTTTATTACTGCAAATTCTCAATCCCTTGAGCTGTTCATTGGCTAGGCATGCTTTCACCAGCCTACCCAGTCCTTCTATTGCTAGAATGAATAGAAACGAGGAGAGGGGATCTCTGTGTCTAAGCCCTCTTGTAAGGTTAAAAGCTTCTAAAGGGGTCCCATTCAACATAACTGACATCACCGGGGTGCTCACCATTGACAGTATCTATTTCACCCATCTCTCATTAAATCCGTGAGCTTTTGTATAACCCCCAAATACTCCCAACTAAGGTGATCATATGCCTTTGCTAGATCCAGTTTAATTAGCATACCTTTGTTTTTGGAGTTTTTTAGTGAGTTTATTACCTCTTGAGCAACTACTATTCCATCCATTCTCTGCCTTCCCTTGAAAAAACCAGTTTTCTCTTGAGCTATGAGGTCAGGAAAAATTGATTTAAGTTTGTTTACCGTGACTGTAGCCAATATTTTGTAAACTACATTACATAGGGATATTGATCTAAATCCCTAGGGTTCGTCCAAGTTTCCCATCTTCGGAATCAGAGCAAGGAATGTGGCGTTTAGGGCCATATGCATACGATTTGTACATCTTGATTCTTCCACAAGTTCCACCAGGTCTTCGCTCATAAAACTCCAGGAGGCTTGGTAAAATTCTATGGTAAATCCATCAAGCCCTGGGGCCTTGTTCTTCGCCATTTTTTAAATTACTTCTTCCACTTCTTCTTTCGTGATTACCAGGAGTAAAGCTAGATTTTGTTCTTTGGTCACTCTTTTAAGAATATGTTGACATAATTTAGTGATTTCCTCCTCCCTGCGAATATTTGGTTTTGTTAGGATCCATTTGAAATAATCCACCAGAAACTTTTCCATTTCTTCTTGTTGCAATACCCTGTTCCCTTGACTGTCCTTGAGTGAAAAGATTCTATTATGTTGTCTGTGATTCAACATTGCTTTGCGAAAGAATTTGGAATTTTTCTCCCCTTCTTGCAACCATTGGACTCATGATTTTTGTTTCCATAGTATTTCTTTTTGCTTACGTCTTTCCTCTAATTGGTTAATTACCCTTCCTTCATCCTCTACTAGCTTCTCACTTCTTCCTCCCTCTATGATTTCTGTTGGATTCCCTCCATTCTTATCTGTAGTTTTCCTTTCTCTTTTTGGATGTTGCTAAAATCCTCTCTATTCCATTTCTTTATTTTTCCCTTTAGGTCTTTGAATCTAATTTGAAACGTATGCATTTTGTTTCTTCCTTCCACTCCAGTTTTACTCTCCTGCCACCATGTTTTCACTTTGGATATGAATTTTGGATCTCTTAGCCAAAATGCCTCAAAACGAAATGACCTCTTTTTATTCTGAGTGTTCATAACAATCTCCAGTTTAATAGGCCAATAGTCTGACCCTATAGAAGGGAGGATGGAAGCTTCATAAAAGATGTCCATTCCTATTAAATGTTTAGAGACTAGAAATCTATCTAATCTTGATGCTATTTTTTTATTCCTGCCTCTTTTATTATTCCAGATAAAATTCCTATTTATAGTTGGAATTTCCACCAATCTTAATTCTGTTTGCAAATCTCTGAATCTCTCCATCTCTGGGTATTCCCTCTGAATTCCTCCTTTCTTCGCTTCTTTGGATGTTCTCCTATTGAAGTCTCCTGCAATGATCCACCTCTGTTCCTGATGCATATTCTCAAGCTTGTGCATGTGGGTGAGAAATAGGCCTCGATCTACCGGGGTGTGGGGCCCATAGACTACTAACACTACAAACCATTCACTTTGCCCGATGAGACTAAGCTTTCCTTTTAGGATTCTGGGCATTCCTATGCACTAGTTTGTTAAGACTTCTGCTGGGTTCCAGATTACTGCTATCCCTCCCACACTTCCTTTAGCATCTATAGTTACTTGCTTATATCTAGGTTTAATTTTATTTAAAATTTCCTCCATCTTCTGACATGAGATTTTGGTTTCTTGAATTAGCATGATCTATGGTTTGCCTTTTCTCAATCGTTCTGCTAGATGTCTATGCTTCCCTTTATGATTCAAACCTCTTATATTTTAGGATGTCAATATTATTGATGAGTTTGATTAAGGTTTTGGAACACCACCGAAAGCGGAACCACTCTCACTGTCTTCACTAACATTTCCCCCATTAGTTGTATGGAATATTTAATTTTTTTCCATCCTCCTTTTTTTCCCTCCTTTTAGTTGTCCTTGCTAGTCTGCTCGGCTGTCCTTATGGTTTTCTTGTTGTTCTTCAGGCACTATTTTGCCTTTGTCCTGTTTGGCTAGATATTGCTGGAATGTTTCCACATACAACCTTTTCTGGTCCTGAAGGATAAATCGATCATTCGAGTTTCTCCAGTCATTTAACAACTTTTACAGTACTTATTCTTCTATACTTAGGTCTTCCCTGTTTATCTCCATTTTTGTCTCCATGTTTTCTGGCTGTTCTATTTGTTCTTTGCCTTTTTCTAGGATATCACTCGGGGCTTTCCTCTTAGTGTGGGACCTTTCACTACTGGAGCTGGTGTCTTTCTCTTTGTCTTCTTGGTATTCCATGGTTTGATCTTCGTCTTCCCCTTATTCCTAGAGGATTTCGAAGCGGTTTGATTTTCCTGGGTTTATTTGTTGTACTCTCTTGCCTTCATTTGAGTTTTCTTTTGTTACTTTTCTTCTACTCTTTACCTCCTGGAATCCTTCCTGATTTGTTGGTCTTTTCTTCTGTTGTTTACTTTTCCTCTCCTCTTCTTCCATTTTTATAGGACACTCTTTAACCAAGTGTCCGTATTCATGACATCTGCAGCCTAAACAGTGTATGCTATAGTCCAGGGTTTGCTGCCAAACTTCTTTGTGGTACTCTAACTCCACTGAATCTGGGATCGGATTAGCAATGTTCATGTACATACAAATCCTAGCGTATGAAGTATACCCTCCTTTTTTCGTAGCTTCTGCTATTTTTAGATAACTCCCTATTATGTTTTCTATCCCTTCCAAGATTTCTAGGTCCCAAGAGTCCATAAGTAAACCAAATAATTTAACCGATATCGGTGCTGCTAAAGTTTTTTCCTTATCGGGGTTATAGGTTAGAGAAGATTACCATAAAGAAGCCTTTTGCTCCCAGCTTCAGCTCCATGTGTCCTAGGGGTTGCCATTTTTGTTGAATCCATCTGGTGAGATCTTTTCTGGATGGCCAACCTCCCACAAACTTGCAAATTAGGGCATGATCCTTCATGTAGCTTTTGTACCTTTCCAATTTATTTGGCGGGATTATGAACTTTGGTTTCTCCTACACACATGGCAAACATTTTCCCCTTCTACCCACCTACCAGGTCACTCCTAGTACAGGGCCTGCTTTCTGCTTCGCTGTTGCTGGCTAACTATTTTGTCCTTCTCCTGTCACTGCATCACGGTAGGAGGAGATCTCTCCCCTCCTGACCTCTTCTATTATGAGTATGGCTCTCGGTTTTCCTACTTGTCTTTTGTTGTTACTCTCTGTTTTCTGCACCCTTACCTGTCTTGGTTCCTCCCCACCGTTTTACCACATGGTCGCCATTAGGTTTTAGTTGCAGAGCTCCAAAATCCTATAAGTTATGTAATCTTAAACATTAAGAGAATAATGAATATATATGTCTCCTAAAATAAATGTGTTAAACTACATAACTTAGATTATTCAATTAATTAAAATCTGATTAAATTATTTCTCTCAAATTAATTAATATAAAGTTATTTAACTAATTAAAATTAGATTATTTACTAATTATATTTAATAAATTTATTTTCACAATTTTGGATAAGGCTAAGTTAAGAAACTTAATCAATAACTTAATTCCCTACTAATATACTATTTTCTGAAAAAACCAAAAATATTAATATTACATTCATGAAATTTTACTCTATTATAAAATATTTACAATATTTAACCACTCACCAAGTTTTTTCAACTTACATTCACTTTTTTTATCACTTTTTCTTTTTTTTATATATTAAATGTGATTCAATTTTCATTATAAATTAAATTAACATTTTATTTTAAATGAGAATATTATTAGCAATCAAAATATGTTAATAGAGATGGACATTTATATATAGTCATATTGTAAAAATGTTAATTTAACCTTGATTTTATTATTAATAGTTTGAAGATTGCTGATACATAATATTAATTAATACATTTAATTATACAATAAAACCAAAACTACAGAACGAAACTTCCATCCCCGTCATCCATAATCTGTTTTATAAAATTAATTAAAACATTAAAAAAATAATTAAAAAATAAAAATAATATTGGAAACTAAATAAATGATACTTAAAATATATATCACTAATAAGATATAAATAATGTTTCTGAATATGTCATCGCCGACTTCACCTTTGCACAAATTAAACTAAGCAGGTGTAACACATTACATTTCACAATTTCGTCACGATATCCGATTCGATGGGGCTTTACTTCCTTATTCAGACCAGGCAACATGCCCTTATTTCTTGGTCTAGAGATGACCACATTATTTTATTAGCAGACATTTAGCAGCTTTTGCGAGATGAATTTTGTTTTGCCAATATTTCCCACAAGCTCCCATCGAACATTCTTCTCATCGTTTCTTTCTCAACAAAGCCTTCCTTGCTCTTGCCGATAAGGTACAGAAACGTCCATTCTAGTTCAGCTGCGGCCCTGGGCGGTCCAAAAATGTTCCATACCATAATTAAATTAGTTCATATATTGATTAAATTAGTTCATATATTGACTGTAGATTTAGAAAATATTTCAGAATTTGCCAAATTAGAGATTTGATATCATTAATTTTTTTTATATATTCTTGAAATCTGCGATCAAGATTCAATATTTTTTATATATTCTTGAAATGTGCGATCAAGATTCAATACACAGAAAAGATATAGTTGTCATTACCATCCAAGAAAGTCATTTGAATTCCTATTGGCCTTGAGCATGCACTGTATCTCCATGAAATTGAGTTTGTTGGGGTGTTTTGTAGCGTATTTGTTGAAGATGGCATAAAACTTTTCAGGAGCAAACCTCCCTTAAGTATCGTACGTCTCTAAGTCGCTTCCATGTTTTGCCTTGTGAATGTTGTCAATGTATATAGGGAGTCAGAGATGGCATCCATCCCTGCTCATCAACATCACATAAAAAGTAGATGGGGAAATATCATAATTCAAATATGTTGGAGCTTTATTGGTAAACATTACAATGAACAATATAGTTACAGGAAGAGTATAGTAGGTGAAGGCTACGTGGATAACCACCATTGGCACCAAGCTCAGTATGACGTTAAACCCTATGGCACGAAAACCTGCCCTATGGCACGAAAACCTTTGCAGGTTCATCCATGTCAGCATTAGAAGAATTGGGTAGAATGAAAGTAGGAAATTATTTTAATGTTTACAATAGGTTGGTGATTGGATGCTGAATTTATTCTTGGAGTAAAGTGTACGAATATTCTAGAATTTAACAGATAATAGTCATATCAAACAATTGATTTTGCTTAAGTAACTAAAATGAATTTGCCCGCTAAAGTAACTAAAATGAATTTACAATAAATTAACCAAGTTAAAATAACATAAGAATGGTTACAACAGATTAAAGTGAGAACTTTATTTGTCTTTTGAAACAGTTAACTAAATCTTTCAAATTTTCTAATACAAATTGTAAATTTCCGCAATATTTAAGAATTTAATAAACAAAAATTTTGTTCATTAAATTTTCAAACATTTTTAAATATACTATCAAATTACGCAAAAGTTATAATAATTTATATAAATTTAATTTTTCTCAATCATAATGTTAAATTTTATATAAAATAAAATTAAAATAAAAACTTATAGTGAAAATTAACTGTCCCAATATTAACTAATCTCAATTAAAAAAACCAAACTTAAAACTAAAATTAGCGGAACTTAAAACTTTTAAAATGTTATCCAAAAATTGTTATACTTGAAGTTAGGGTATAAATTTAAGAGAAGATTGATTAATGAAAATTAGATATAAGATGAGGAACGAACCAACCTTTGTAAGTATCGAAGGGATAAATAATTCCATCCATGTCCTTGTCGAAGAATGCACAATGTTGTTGGAGAACACTCATCTCCTTATTATCGTAATCCGTAAACCCATTTATATGCTCTGGATCTACTGCTTCCAAGGCTCTTGCTAAATCTGCAAAGTGAACTCACACCACAGCTAATACATGTAAATCATATTCAAACAATAGTAAGGTTATATAAAATATCATGTTAATAACATTCCAACCACAGTAAGGTTGCATAAAAGATCCAAGTATCATAAACTATAAAATGTAATTAATAATAATATATAATTAATAGATAAAACTATTTTTAACTAGTAACTTAATTGTCAATCTTTAAATTTACAAATTCTAGATTCAAATTTTGTCCATTCGAATTTCTGAAATATACAATCTGATTAAACCATAGCTATCAAATACGCCCGTATCGGAGAAATAAATACGGAAATTTAGCAATTTGATTTGAACATCGAATAATTCCATGAAAAATCCATTCGGTTCATTGCAGGGATTTACTGGAAAATTCATGGTTTATGGCAGGGATTTGCTAATTTGTGTTTTTTGGAATGTTAATTTGTGTTTTCTAGAATGGTAAGGACAGTAAGTTTTAAGCACAAAATAAATAGTTGCCGGATGGCAGGTCGGAAATGGGAAGGTTGTGGGATTGTATAGAAAATTTTCTAATTTTCAATTTAAAGAGTTTAAAAAATTGAGATAATAAAAAAAAAATCTTGAAAAGTAAATTTTATAATAATTATTGCTTTTTTTAAATATAATATTTATATTTGAGAAATCTTTTAAAAATTAATTTTAATTTTTCATTTTTAACTTATTAGAAGTTTTATTTTTGAAAGAAAGAGATTTGGAGATCAGACAAATGTGATTATAGTTTTGGTAAGTAAACTGTAATTTTAAAATTGTTTACATTGATTAAAATTATTAAAAATGATTTAAATTCCAAAATGAATGGGAAAAAATTAATAAGACATTATTGTTACAAGAAAAAAAGTATATACATTTAAATGTTTAAGATATCTATGCTCGAACTTTTCTTGAATTTAAAATTTTGCAGTCGAATTTTTATCGTATCGTATCGAATCCGAATCTGAATTCAAACTTGGTAACTATGGATTAAACTAAGCCAAAAGAGATAACTCTAACTAGGTAATTGTGTTACATACAAGGCACTGGCATTTGTTCCTGCAGCTGGTTGTTCAATCTCCTTTGGGCAATGACAGGCGCTCGTGCAGCCACTGTTTGCAGGGAGGCTTCCGAAAGTTTCTCCTCCATATTTCACTTCGCTGCCAGGCTTTCTCTCTGATCCTATAGAAAGAAAAAGGCAAATTCTTATAACAGGCCTGCTCAAATACACCTTACACCAACAGCTTAAACAATTCAGGACTAACTAAATTTGCACAGAGGCTCTATATAGTGCGGACGAAACGGGATGAGTGGGGTTACCCTTTTGGTGAACCACGAACCACTAGTTTCTCCGTAGTCGATAATACTACTACCTTCCCTTCTACATAACTATGTCTGCCGGTACTATTCCGTCCTTTTTAAGTCATCTTTGCCTTGTACGTAATATTGTAGTCCTTGTTAGTGTGAATGATGGAAAATTTTAAATAATTTTAGTGTTTAGTT
>APFE030340681.1:72639-87112 GCA_000404065.3 Pinus taeda
TCTAGAATCACTCAACTAAAAGCTCTAAGATTCTACATGCAATGCATACATATGGCAAAAAGCATCTCCTCAGCGTTATTCCATCTTTTTCCCTATTCTAAAATAGAAAAGCTTTCCTTATCAATTAATGGTCCACATGCATTCTTTTTATGCCTAAAATCTCTCCTAATTTATTTATTTATTTTGAGAATATATAATTAATTACACTTAAAAGCCTAAATATTAAACTGACTTGTAATTTAGGAAAATAATCCTAGAATGCTTGACCCCCTATGACTATTATTTACAATAATTTCTCTTGGGCTAAACGCTCCCGCATCAGACTCCCAAGGTAGAAAAATTTTATGATCTCCTGATCATGTGTTCAGATCTATGTTTGCCTGGATCCCATATCTTGTGTTGCAACTTTCATTTGTCGCTACATTTGTCTGTTGTTCTTCTCCAGGTCTCCACACTCTATGCTGCTTTGCTCCACTAGCTGCACTCATGCAATATTCTGTTGTCTTCCTTTTGTTGCTTCTCCTCTGCTTCACTGTTGCTAGTCTCATCCGGGATTCTTTCACCATCACCCGCTTCATCAATTCAATTTCTCTGTCTAATAGACTTCCTCCAGCATCTTCAATAAAACCTGTATTCACAAAACAATTGTTAGAATAAAAAACATAAGGCATCAGTGTCTCTTCTGCTGCTACCATTGTTGTCTCAGCTGTCACTATGAATGTTGTCGCCTCCCAATCTTCCTGTCCCTCTGCAACATGCTTTGGCTCATCATCTGCAATTTCATCTGTAATTTCATCTGCAACTTCATTTGCCACTTTTCCCTCTTGTTCACTGCACTGGCCTCTTTCTTCTGTAAGCTGCTTATCATATTCTGGATTCTCCAGCCAATATTCTAACAATGCAATCTCTCAGTAGCATCGTTGAAGCACCTCATCATCACCTGCATTCATATGTAAACTTTCAGTATCAATTGTTACTTTCTTTATTTGTGCTTCAGACTGATTCACTTCTTCTATATCCATAAAAACTTGCACTTGTGCTGTAACAATTTCACAGGATAGCACATCCTCCTCAACACCCGCAAACATACACAACTCATCAGTGTTAAAACTGCAAGACTTTTTAGTCCTGACGGCTTCCTTCAACATTTTCCTTTTAATATATTTGCATGTGAAATCTTCAAATTTCATCCCTGGCACAAGAACTCTAAGTCCCTTTTTCAACAAGGCAATGAGAATTTGCCTCAACCTCCTCTGCAATTGTCGCCAAATCACTTTCTTTCCCTTCAGTGGAAAGAGCCATTTTCCTTTCTGCTTTTCTTGCTCTTGCAGCCATTCTTCTAGTACCTGTAATTGTGTCTTTATTTCTGCAATCTTTCTTTCTCGAACTCCTGTAGTCATCTCATCTCTGTGGCTTCTTTTTTAACCTCTGCTTTCTCCTTTATGACCTTTTGTAGTCTTCTTCATCGCCAAAAGTTCTTCACCTATGCATTGCATGAAGCCTCTGCCACAACAAACTCTTTTGCTGCCACTTACCTCACCAATCCTTCCCTCCGGATCTAGTCTTTTGGTAATCATTGGTCCTCTGCTAGAACCTTTTGAGCATCTTTTACTGCTCCTGTAGGCTTCCCTCATCTGCAACTTTATTCAACCTCTGTTGAATCTTCAGGTTCTGCCACATTCACTTCTCCTTTTTCCCGCTAAGATTTCTTCACTCTTCCTGTAGATCAATACTTGTCAATCCCAAAAATCATCACATGCAATTTACATTAAAAAAAAAACACTTGAACCTTCAAAGGAACCTGCTACCGCTCTGATACCACCTGATGCAGGCCGCAACCCGCAAAACCCAGAATCTTTAAACTCTGTCTATGCATATAACCATGCATTGCAATACACAGTAAATCCAGCATATTATCCCTGATAAATGTTAAAAGCTCTGAAAGTTCTAGACAATACATATGCACACAAATCACTGAAATAATTAATTAAGAAATAAATTATTTACAAGAGAAATCATGGCCTATTCATGGCCTCTTATTCTTCATACTCAATCATTCTCTCTCACTCTCTCTCTCTGAATTTTTTCAATGCCTTTGAGGCTACATAATTTATAAAACTTAGCATGATCTAGAATCACTCAACTAAAAGCTCTAAGATTCTACATGCAATGCATACATATGGAAAAAAGCATCTCCTCAGCTTTATTCCATCTTTTTCCCTATTCTAAAATAGAAAAGCTTTCCTTATCAATTAATGGTCCACATGCATTCCTTTTATGCCTAAAAGCTCTCCTAATTTATTTATTTATTTTGAGAATATCTAATTAATCACACTTAAAAGCCTAAATATTAAACTGACTTGTAATTTAGGAAAATAATCATAGAATGCTTGACCCCCTATGACTATTATTTACAATAATTTCTCTTGGGCTAAATGCTCCCACATCAATGGTTGATGCATGCACTGAGAAAATTAGAGAAACAAGCAAGTCCCAAAACATTAACTTATCGCATAATATTCTATAAGATTGATGGAGAAGATTGAAGTTAAAAAATTTATCTCATTTTTATTAATATTATGAGATGGAATTGACTAAAGTCCAATTATTAGATATTTCTTAAATTGATCATCAAGTTTCTTCTAATTCTCTGAGCTTATCTAGATTGTTGATTCACCGGCAATCAGACTGACAAAAACCGCAGATAATTAACTGCGCCCATTTTGCCTGATTGCCAAATATTGAGCGAATCAAAAATCAAAATAAACATGCCCTATCCAATTCTAAACTATTTCCTAAATTGATAATCGAGATAAATATGACGGTATAGAAGGAGTATCTACTCAGTAACCACTAGCTCTCAAAGCTAATCCATGGAAAAAGTAACAATTTCTCTTTTATGTAAATTAGTTAAAATCGATCGTTTATTGTTGGAACAGAAATATTTGATTATTAAGTGAAGATATTAACCTAATAATTTATTTCTTCTTTTTTATATTTTTTGGTTGGTTTTATTTTTGTTTAAAATTTAATGAAGAAATCTGTTAAAATTCATCGTTTGTTGTTGGCTTAGAAATATTTGATTGTTAGACAAAGATATTAATCATCCATCATTTTTTGTTTTTATTTTTCCTTTGTATATTTTTTATTTTGTTTAAAAGTTGGTGAAGATTTCTTGCAATGGTAAATTTGTGCTTTATAATATCTATTCCTCTCGATCCACCAAATAAACCAGGTGCAGGTGCATTGATTATATGGAAGTTGCAGGTGCATTGTTTATATCAAGGAAATTGGGTAGCTATGAATTACACAAAGGCAACGGCTAGCATGGCGATACTCTATGCCGTGGTAACTAATGGTTCCACACTTTTAGTGGAATTTGAAGCGGCAAGTGTGAATTTGAAGTGGCTTATTTTCCATTGATAACATGATACGAAGTGGAATTTGAAGTGGCAAGTGTGAATTTGAAGTGGCTTATTTTCCATTGATAACATGATACGAAGATATATAGAGAACTCATAATGCCTTGAATATGCCAGAGAAGTCAGACGTACTTACCAATGAATGAATCATGAAGCATAATATGATTCTTGAATTTATGCGGCGTTGTTCAACCACCATGAAGGATTGTATTCGTGATTCCATGTCCACTTCAAATCAGTTGGGGCATTGGTTTTATAGAAACAAGGCAGTCACAGTCGTAGTGGTAGTCCTTGCCGAGGTTTTTACAATATTCGTGAACCGTTTGTTGAACAGCCAATGCTTGGGGTCTGCATGTAAGGAAAGGAGACATAAGAAAACGCTTCCACTCTGCAGCAACTTACACCTAGATGAGGTCATGGATGAAGCAGTGGTAGATCAGAAGACATACAATAGTTGTACAATTGCAAAAGATTTCTTGAAAAGCTGAAAAGCTCCAAAGACATTTACTAACTGGTAGAGCTGTCAAATTGACGGTGATGTGTGGAATTCTATATGTAAATTGACAAAATTTTGGAATGTCAGCAATCAGTGCAATTAATTGATCTATCTGACGTTGGAGGCAAATCACAAATAAAATGATGTATGTGATAGCAAAAGCAAACTGGGAATTAAGTGATGTCAGATGTATCTGACATCAGAGTCAAATCACAAATAAAATCATGGTGTTAGATTGCAAGTGTTTCATCTACCCAATTAAGTGCTTGGAAAAACAATAAAGGAGATCGATTGTTAGGTTTTGGCATTTGAGTGCGACATGCTCCAACTTCTCGTTTCTGTTGAAGTTGGCATTTTTTTATGTGGACAATTTTAGAGTGTAAGACACAGTAGTGACTTTGATTTAGGTTTAGTGGTTCAGTGCTATAGCTCTGAACTTGTTGGTTCTGTAGTAGTAAACAATCTGTAGTAGTTACCTATGCCATGAAAGCTATTTACTAAAAAGGATGGGGATTGCTTGGTAAGCAATATGTATTGTTGCATGAACTGTAATGGCTTGTTTAAAATGAATGCTTGGACGCACTTTTTTATTGGGTTTAAAAGTTTTGTTAAATCATGTTAGACCACATTCTTTAAGTTATATTATTCATTAATGTGACAGGTTGTTGTAGTAACTCCAAATGTCCCAGGAACCTATGAAATGCATTTTGGAGTTCCAATGATAGGGGCAGTGCTCAGCACTCTAAATATTAGACATGATACACATACAATGTCTTTTATTTTGAGGCATTCAGAAGCTAAGGTGGTCTTTGGAAGTTAAAAAAGCGACAGTAAGGATTCTTTCATAGGTGAAAAAGGAATTACCATTAATGATTATGATTCATGAATTGGACAAGTATAGAGTATCTTTGAATGATGATCATGAAGATGTTTTGGACTATGAAAAGCTTCTGGCAAGTGGAGATCCTAATTTTGAGACTTGCTGGCCTGAACATAAATGGGATGCTACTACCACTGGAAATGTGCCCTTCAGACCACTCTGAGAAGTGAGTGCAACAGACACACAAAAAATGACATTTTAATTCATTAAGTTGCATTATGAAAAAAATGAGTAAAATAGGGAAAGATTCATAAATATGAAACTCAGTCCTTACTCAATATGAACAGAGTGTAAATGTGTACAAAGGTGCCTTTATCAAGAATCCCAGCACAATGGAAAGTGTTCTTCATGATGGTACTACAAATGGTGAATTCATGGTCAAGGGTAGCATAGTCATGAACACATACTTCAAAAATGTTGAAGCTACAACCAAAGTTGGATGGTGGGAGTTACATGGATTTTAGCGACCTTTGAATTTGTCTTCATCTCTGCTGCTAAACTTGTGTTGACCAATAGCACTTAATGTACATTGTTGCATCGCGAATGGATCCTCCAACTGCGTCTTCACAAAGCCTTGCACAGAAGAAAGGATATGACAGTCAACCATATGACCTCGTCCATGAAGAAAACAAAAGAGTTTAAATTAATTGCAATGGTGAGGGAAAGGAATTATTGTTCGCCCATCTAACTAGATTTTAATATCTGAATCAGTTAGTGGATAGTATCATATGATGAACAGTTGCATTGACATAAAATACACCAAATCCAACAGTAATAGCATCTCCAACCTACAGATTCTTTAGCTAATTCTACATGATTTTCTGGCAGTTCTGGCCCCCATGTGTAATGCATGATAAATTTACCTGTGTTAAGGTAAAAGTTGTTGAGTATGCAGAAATTTTATGAGTATCTCTATTACCTGGCATGGATGCTGTAGAGGCAGAAGCAGTAGATGGATAGTTTAATAGTCGAGTACTTGTCGTAGATTCCTATGCTCCTCATTTGAGAAGTTATTGTTAGCGGTTGTTTGTTGGTTTCTTTTTCCTTTGTGCTTCTACTTTTAGGATGTCCATAATTAGAAGAGTCATGAGAACAAGTGCTAAAAGAAAAAATGCTGCCAATTGAGTAAGTTTGCTTATGCTAATGGATTCCATGTTATGTGAAGCAAAGAGATGTATGTCAATATGTAGGTGCAAAAGGAAGTTATGTTTTGCAGGTGAGAAATTAGGCATGGCTTTTGCCAATTTATAGAAGAGTTCAAGGCGTTTGTAAGCTGGTTTTAAGTGTGAATGGAACTAAGTTTTTGGGAATATTTTACTGCGAGCAAGATGTAATCATTTAAAAAGATTGAAAGACAATGGGTAATGGATGTTTGTATAGGCTTGTTCAACCTCGTGGAGAGGATATAATCCAAGATCAACAACATTTATTGGACCAAACCGATGTTTAATGATTGCTATAAAACAAAAATCTTACCACTTCAATGTTGCAAGATGCATAATGTTCACCACTGACAATCTATAAAGAGAAAGAGAGGAAGTAATGAGAATATATATAAAGTCTAATACTACAGTGCATGCAGTACTAATTATTGTAAATTAAAGTACTATAGTGACAATAGATAAAGACAAGGGTTATAGGCTGTGAAACTCCACAAATATTTTTTGACAAAATTTATAAAGATACATACCCATAGTTCCACTCTGCACAAGCATAGGGTCCTATTCGAAGATGAGCATAAAGGCCTGCTTCTTATACTATCTTTAGAAACCTCACCAAGTCAAATTTTTCTTCAAAATTATACTGCAATTAAATTGTATGCCACAATAAATTCATCAACAATTCAGAGTTCAATTTGAAGTCATACATACATTTCAAGGTTATTAAATTATTTTAAATGCTTATTACCTGACGTTGCTCTGGGAGCTTATGTGCTAAGAGAGATGCAATCGAGAAGTCCTATACTTCCAGTTTTTTTGCATCTAGTCTTTTCAATTTGATTACTGGTATGGCATGCAACCAAACAGGGAAACCCTTGCAAGATCGAAACACTTCAATGAGAGATAAATTTTTGACAAGTACATGAATAGAAACATATATTGTCCAATTTGAAATGGAACTAAAATACTTCAAGTTCAGATCAGAGAGGATATAATCCAAGATCAATAGCATTTACTGGACCAAACCAATGTTTAATGATTGCCATAAAACAAAAAGCCTACCACTTCAAAGTTGCAAGATGCATAATGTTCAACACTTACAATCTATAAAGAGAAAGAGAGGAAGTAATGAGAATATATATAAAGTCTAAAACTACAGTGCATGCAGTACTAATTACTGTAAAGTGAAGTACTGTAGTGACAATAGATAAAGACAAAGGTTATAGGCCGTGAAACTCCACAAATATTTTTGATAAGTTCCCCCCCTTTGTTAGGTCTTACAAAATAATGAATTAAACCTGACCTCCTGCAACACAGAGGACTCTCAATCAACATATAAAAGTTATAGGTAAAGTATTTTATGTATTGAAAAACAAAGAAGCCAACAAAGTCAATTTTTGTTTTTTAATGAATTGTTTTGTAAAAATAAGTAATAGAAGATTTAAAAAAACAATAACAGAAAAATGTAAGATTAGAACACTGAAAATGTTCTATCTTCATTTTTTTAAAATAAAGAAGTAGTTTTTTTTTATGGGGAAAAAATAAAAATAAAAATCAAGGAATCAATCATATCTCGCACTCGAGTTTGAGAATCAGATCGCAGAGGACATTTAATGTTTCGAGCATGGGAGCAATTGACTAATTCAACGGTGATGTCTTTTGCTGCAGTCTGACATTAGCTAAGCATATCTGCAACTTGGAGATTTGCTACCCAGTAAAAACTATCAAATCTACATTGAGCTCATGCTTCTCCCTAGAATTGTTTCATATTTCTGGAATACAATCATTTAGTGAATGGAAATCATCTTTATAAGTTGTAAGTAAAATTATTAATTCTTCGATTAACAAACAAAAACATATAGTAAAACAATTAAACCAAATCTAACCCAACCAGAGTGGACACCATTCAGTAAATACCTGATTGCAACCAATCAAATATTTACCGAATGGTGCCAACTATGGTTTGGATTCAGTAAAATAAATATTTGATTGAAACCAATCAAGTATTTACTGAATGGTGTCAACTATGGTTTGGTTAGATTTAGTTTCCCAAGTTTATGGTTATGGATGTTTTCTTTACCTTTATTCACAAGGTCCCTTGTATTATAACTTTCCATTTTTTAGGGTCCCTTGTATTATCAACTTTCTATTTTCTTTGGATTGTTGGAATTTTTTAGATCTATTTATTAGTTTTGCATAGATGACCATATCACCTCTTTGATTTTTTTTCTGGAAGAATGGAAGAATCTCATCCATGTGGAATCGAGCTTTCTAAGCAATAAGTTTCTATGTTTCTCTATCTAAGATTGAAGTTTCTCTAATTAACATACTCTGCTTTTAGTCGAAATACTGATAAAATTTCTGTCGTAATCACTTTCCTTAATAGAAATGGTTTTTCCTGATTGGGAAAAAAAATACTTGATTGCAACATATAATTTACTGTCCTAAATGCCCATTATGCACCCACAACACTCTTCTTGGAGGGGAAATAAATAGACTTATGCAGAGTCATTCTGGAGGGTCCTCTGTTCAACCACGCCTATTGCATACCAGCAAGGACCATCTTAGCTTTTCTCTTCATTTGAAATTAGCTTTGAATCTTGAATTCGTAACTTCATCTAATGCCCAAGAAAATGTATAGCTGTCTATTGTCAATTTGATGTGATGACCGTCCAAAAGTTCCCATGTATCCTTATCCATCCAAATGCCAAATTCCCATATTGGACATTTTCTCACCCTTATTTCTTCAGTACTAGTCAGACTCTGCAATGCTTTGGTGATATCTTTCAACCGTTGGCAGTATTTCATTTGGAAAGACTTCAACATTGGTAATTCTACATCCTTCAAGGAGGGAAAGTTTTCCAAACTGTTAAACTTTTTTATGACGAAGTATTCCAGCTTAAGAAACACCCAATGTTCTCCAAATTCCTATGGAAATTCAATGCACTTGTCGTTGTTAGATAATTTTCTCCAGCTCCAAGAGGTTCTGAAGCCCAAAGATCCTGCACCACGCAACCTTTTAGATGAAGAATTTCAAGGTGGTGCATGACTTCAACGTCCCTGGGAAGCTCAAGGACGCCACTAGAACGTTCAGAAGAATTAATATATTTGAAGGACAAGAATCACATATTTTTCATGCTCCCAAAAGTCCCCTCCTCTAGTCAAATGATACCCCTTCGGATGAAGGTGCCTCAAGTGTCAATGATAGGTGTTGGAGATGGGTCAATCATTTCAGATCCCACCATTGCAAGGCCTTGTCATTTACTCTCTTTCCCCTTTTCAATGCAACCCTCCATTGCATGGCCTTTGTAGTGTATGATTTTTCCCTTTTGAATATAGGGCCTTTCAACGTGTGTAAGTAGGTGAGTTTTGATATCCCCATAGGCAGCGAATCCAAATTGTCAAAGCCCTTCACATTCAAATGTATCATAGCTTTATGCTCACCTATTCCAGAATGAATCTCCCATAGATCTTGGCACTGAATAACGTCCACAAATTAGAGGCTTCTAAGTTCAGCCAATGACTTAGGAAGGTTTGTTATTTTTATCGAGGACAAATTCAGGAGCTTCAGACACCTTAATTTCCCTACGGTTTCAGGCAATAAAGTAATGGGTGTCTCGGTTAAATCTAATACAGCGAGGTATTTCATATTTTCAAAAAAACTTGGGGAAATTGAGTTAAGACAAACAATTTTCCATAGCAATAGACTACGGAGCCCTGGACACTTGATGGGTTGTGTTATTTCTTCTATGTTGTTTTCAATAAGTGAAATTCTACGGAGGCCTACGCAGTCACCCATCGAAAATTCATTCAATTCATTTCCAGGCTTTAACAAACATTTATTTTTCTTGTGGGCTTCTAAATGAGCTAACTCATGCAGTAAATCATGCAGTAACGGTCTTTGGCTACTGTCGTCCTTCATTAACCATTCTTGCCTCTTGAACTCTTGCAAGCGGTTCGTAGGAAGCACCATGTTTATTCATGCCTCCAAGCCCATTAAGGGAGGAGAAGAGATCACCACTCCTTACTTGGATCCCCTCCTTCCCTTCCTACATCGCCAAGCTAGGTGCAAGTATTGGGGTTTCAAGTGCAACTGTCGGAGATGCGTTCTGGAGAACTCTCTGAGGACATCTCTGAAGCCTATAATTACTGCATGGTTTGACCAAATGTATCACCAAGCAGAGGAGGAATTGATGGCTACAAGAACTGGTTAAAAACTTATCGATGTGGATCTTCTAGCATGCGCAGAATTCGCAGAGCTTGCTTTAGAGGCAGAGAGGTTCATTGGGAGATCCCAACTATCTAAAGAAGAGAATAATTGGATTCGTTAACAGAGTAAGTAGTTTATCCAGTGTCAATATTTTGCATGTCTATGCTTATTCTGTTCTTGGTGGGCTTGAATCAGCAGTGCCTACTTGAAGATCAGTGTCACTATTGACAAGGATATTGCTATCATTTGGGATTGCAGACCTCAGATAAACAAATAACAACCACATAAAAATACAATACTTCATGGCATCACAGCTCAGTTTATAATAAGCCTTTCTCATCTTTTGATCCGCTCTAAAGGTCAGAGATATTTTACCAAGTAGTAGTAATAAGCCCTTTCTTGATTTACTATTTAACCATTTTTATGGTAACATTTTATTGTTGTTTACAATTACTAACCATTATAGCTGCACCACAACTAATTTAAGGGAACACAGTGTCTTATGTTAATGCTTCCTTCTTGGCTCGAATTTTGTTTAATAAGCCTAGGGTAACCGCCCTTGGATTCACAGTGAGGCACCTCTAAGTCATGCAGATATTGTAAGTGATAAAAGTGCTTTGTGTAACCAAAATTATAAGCTACTAACTTCATACGCCATGTGGACCCCACATGAAGGCCACTCGCCTTACTACTCAGTTCCCCAAAACAACCAAGCAAGACATGGAGGATGCCATGTGACTACTTGGAGTCTCTCTGTTGAGCTTGACTACCTCGATTTTGATCGAGCCTGCCATTGAAATTTCCTTTATGCCTTGCAATTGAAATCTATAATTGAATATCGTATCTACAAATATTCCGTAGTAATATTAAGAATCAGTGCATCATTCCTGTTTGTAGGAGGATAGTGAATAGCAGCGTTCATACTTGCTTAAGAATCACTGCAGCATACTTTCTTGCAGGAGGGTAGTGAATAGCGACATTCATACTTGGTTGCAGGAGGATTGTTAATAGCAGCATTCATGCACAGGGAAAAATACAGAAAATGGATCTAGAAGAGAACTTGCATACAAGATGGGTATTTGCTACTGGTTATTCCCGAAGGCGTGAAAGTGAAATGAGGATTGTTTCCTTCCTATTCATGCAAGTAACCAACAACAACCTGCATTTCTAAATTGATTCACTAAGAAACAGAGGTTATTCCTGCCCTCTCTCTCTGGTCGAGCAACTAGCTTCAAGGCATGGCTTCACCTTTCTTCCATGCCCTAACCACTCGTTAATTGGTCGAGTGAGCCAAGAACATAGGTCTCTTTACCAAGAGAAAATGCAAGATTGTACATAGGTCTTTGCCTGATTAGCCCTGTTGATATTAATTTTTCAGAGACGTGTAATCCTTTGACTGAACATTGTGGCGGGGTGACTGGAGTGGCTATTCTCGTCATAGGTAAGGAAAATATCCATTACAGAGCTTTGATCTTAATTATATTTGTTAGCCTCTTGGATGCAAGTCTCATTTTTTTTGTCGTTCCACAGAGCTAGGGCTAATTGCAGGGGCGACATTGGTGGTGGTGATAGTCCTGCTATACTACTTCTCCAAGAAGAAGGCTCTGGAAAATGAAAGGAGAAGCCCAAAGAAACTCCTCTCGGCTAATGGTGGATCCTTCAGAATCCTAATTTTCACATAGAAGGAGTTGGATAAGGCCACAAAGGGCTTCTCTGAAGAAGAAAGATTGGGAAATGGTGCGTTTGGAATGGTCTATGCTGGGAAACTTAAAGGTGACTGTCCTGTGGCCATCAAAAAGATCAGACATATCGACACCCATGGAATCGAACAAATGATGAATGAAATAAAGATTCTGTCATCTGTGGAACATCCAAACCTAGTGCGTCTGATGGGCTATTGCCTTGAGAATGGAGAGACCATACTCGTCTACAAGTACATGCCGAACGAAACTCTTGCTTAGCACCTACAACGCGAGAGGGGCCCATCGGCACCTACCTGGATCGACTAGCGGCAAAGAATCCTGACATAGGCAACATAGGTGTTTGGCAATGAGGTGTGGTTCTGTTGCACCAGGAAACAAACGACAAGGCTAAGGTGGGATTATGCTAGACTTAGAAGAGAACTTGCACACAATATGGGTATTGGCTACCACAATGGTTTCTCAAAACTCATGATCTTCTCTTTCCTGGCTGACCTGCATCTGAGGTAAAACAATATCCCGTGTCAATCCTTTGCAGGTATACAGGAAATAAAAACTATAAATATATTTTCTCTCTTGTGCAAAGAAGAACCTTTCACTGTGTGCAGAGAAGAAGGTTCTCTAGATGAGATGTTAGCTTTGTACATTAAATTGTTGAAACTTGAGCACACTATGTGTAGAGAAGAAGGTGCTCTGGATGACATGCATGAAACACAGAGAAGGTGCTCTTTAGCCTGCACAGAAGCCTAAGAGCATGAGAAAAATGCCCTGGCAACTAGGGTAGAGGAGGGTTAAAAATCCATAGAGCCTGAAGCTCTTCAAATCTGGAAACTATGGTTGTTTTGTGGTTTGGATAGTGGCAGTGAGGGCATGAGAAAAATGCCTTGGCAACTAGGGCAAAGGAGGGTTAAGAATCTGTAGAGCTTGAAGCTCTTGAAGTTCTTCAAATCTTGGCAAGTGGAAACTATGGTTGTTGGAAGCCTCTGCATAGCCATCAAACATCTGGCACTTGCAACATGCAGGGTGCTGCATGCAGGGCATGGAGAATAGGCACCAGAATAATTTTGTTTTGAGAAAACTTAGGATAAATTAAGTTGTGCACACTAAAATAACATTGGGGCAAGTGATGTGGGCAATAAGAGGGTAAATTGAAAACTTTGATTAAAATTTTCTTGCAGAGAAAGTGCCTAGCGTAAACTTTGGTTAAAGAGTAATTAAACCATACAAATTAATGGTCAACGTGAGAATTAATAGCGAGTCAACACCGTATCGAATGCTATAATCCTTGCTATGCCAGAGGCAGGGACTGATAATAACTTGTGGCTTGTCAACCTATCTTACCCTATGATATTTTGTGTGTGGAATAACATCGTCTGATGGTCGAGTGATTGTTGTTTAATTTTCATTGGTACTCAACAATTATGTAAGTCTAGGTGAATCTCTTTTTTTAATTTCTAGTGTTTGATTAGTGTTCAACCATATCATAGGAAGTACTAAACCATGCTGGGATTAATGTTTATTGCTATTGGTGGTTCATGGGCTTGCACCGTTAGGGTTGGATCATTGTTCGACAATATTAAATCAAGAGACTACCAATGAGATATAAGAGACTACCAATGAGATATAAGAGACTACCAACTAGACTTTTATACAATGCGGAATCAACTGGTGGTGCTACATCTTGTATTCTCAGCTTACTTCCTTGAGAAATTGGTGTATCAGCTCGTTTGCAATTGGTCATTCTTAACTTTTGGAGAATGTTAGTGGCATATTTTTGTTGACCAACAAAAATGCCATTAACAAATCATTGAATTTTAATGCGTAATAAGTATTTGATAACCCCTAGATCAGTCATAGCAAACTTTGATTGCATTTCCACTTTGAAGTCTTCTAACATCATATTGCTTGTATAAAAAAGATCATCAATATACAAGCATACAATGAGAATTTTACCTTCACAAGTTTTGGTATACAATGTTGGCTCATGCGTGCTTCTACAAAAACCACTTTTGTTGAGATAGGTGTCGATGCAACCGTATGAAGAATTTGGAGCTTGTTTCAAGCCACACAACTATTTTTTCAATCTGTATACCTTATTCTCATGTCATGGAACTTCAAAACCATGTGGTTGCTCCATATAAATTTCTTCCTGCAATATATCATCTAAGAAAGTAGATTTTACATCAAGTTAGTAGATTTCCATTTGTGTTTAGCTCCTGTGAACAAAATAATTATGATAATGTCTAACCTTGCTAATGGAGAAACTTTTTCACCATAGTTGACACCAAACTATTGTGAGAATCATTTGGCAACCAACCTTACCTTATGTTTCTCAATTTCTCCTTTTTCATTCAGCTTGGTCTTACATGCCCATTTTACACCAATTTTGGTTTTGTCTCTTGGGAGATCAACTAATTCCCAGGTCTGGTTCTTTTATATGGAAATAATTTCTTGTTTCATTTCATCAACCCAATGTTTCTCTTTAACTGCTTCTTTAATTCCCAAGTTGGTTGAGATGAAAGAAAGGAAAACATATGTTTTTTATCAAGCTTATTTGCTTTGTTGATGCTTCTTGTTTTCTCATTGTCTTCTGAAGATGTTGAAT
>APFE030340682.1:0-17439 GCA_000404065.3 Pinus taeda
TATGGTGAGTTCTATTGATTCTTTCATTATCATTTTTTACTGCAATATTATTATTAAAATTAATAAACTTATCATTATCATTTTGGATTATTGCATTATTGAAATCAATACCACTGTATCATTTTTTATTTTTATTTTTAACATCGTCGGTTGCTATATTATGATTTGAAAAGAAAAAAAGAGGTAGAGACTGCTCCCTTGTGGTACATAATTAGCTGCCATGTGGCGCTGGGAGAGTAGGATTTACAACAACATAATCCTCCATGATCCGGCCACTTAGGCTTTGAAAAAAAAACTAAACTGAAAATATCTTGACGAATTGAAATGCTATAAAACAACATTTGCAGAACATTATCAATCAATATTGAGATGGTTGATGTGCCTGGCTATTATAAGTGAGGAGAAGCCTGATATGCCTGAATGATGTGCCTCGTTGATCTGCGCCGATATGGAAGATGAGGACAAGCCCTATGAAAGTGAGAAGCATGAGGATCGATCTTGATACGCTGCTCTTGGAGACGCTGTTAGATACGCTGCTCTTTGAACGCTGCAAAAGGATTGTGCAACGAGGAGGGAAGGTTGCTGAGGGAGAGTTGACCATAGATTCCAGAGGAAGGGGGGATTTTGAGGTGAAAGACAGAACTAGATCTACAGAGACCGAGCAGACCAGCTTATCAAAGTAACAGAGAGGGAAAAAGGGAGGATTAATGAAGAAAAGGAGCTTAGGATGGCGATCTCAGGGAAAAAGGATGAAATTGCAAGGGGAAGGGGGAGATCTTGAAGGTGCAGTGGGCAAGCAGGGGAGAGATGCCCTGATGGAAGGAGATAGGGCAATTGCTTGACTGAAATCTCATGCAAGTGAATTTTCTGGGTGCACTAGATCCCTTTGTGCATCTTAGTCATGAAGAGAGTTTTGTGATTCTTTAATCTTCCCATCATGCCAGGGTTTACAATTTTGTTGCAGAGCTGATTGAGGAAAAGGATGTTCACTCTCATGGCAAATGTTGATAAGTCTCCACGCCATTGCACACTAGACAACCCAGAGGTCTGGCACATGCCTTGTTGGCCTGTATGTCAACATTATTGTTTAACTTGCGTAGAATATGATGGAAGCGCAGGTCTTTCATAAGATGAGCTAGGATGTGGCAACGACTTAAAATCTGCTGGAGGAAAACATTGAAAGGATCTCTCTTCTGAGCCATTGAACTGATAACCACTGTCAAATTGCCAAAGATGAAGGCTGCATCAATACCGAACTTTCCAAGCTGAATAAGTCGCTGATAAAGGGCCAAGGCTTCTGCCCTATTGTTGGAGATATGGCCGAGACCCCATTCATATGATAAAACCTTGTCCCCATTAGCATTAAAGATTACTCCTCTAGTTCCTGCAGCCCCAGGATTCGACTTAGATGCCTCGTTGAAAAAAAGGTAGTACCTATTGCAGTTTTGGATCCAAGCTGCAAACTCATTTTCCTTTAGTCTAATTTTGCAATTTTGTCTGTTACTAACAATTTTTCCTATCTGTCTGCTATTGTTTTTGTCCAACAAGTGCCCAATGAAGCTTCGTTCTTCCACACTGAGCTCAGGTAATGTCTATGTTCCTCTGATTCTTGGCTAATATAGTTTCAAGGGCGAGACCCTTTGCTTTGCTGCAAATACTTCTAATAGTCGAACCCTTGTCCTTAAAAACTTTTCGATTACGAGCCAGCCAGACATTCCATAACATGGTGTAAGGGAGAATGTCCCAGACCCTCTTTGCTATGCTATTCTTCCTTCGCTGCCAGGGATAATTCTTTTTCCACTTTTGAAGAATTTCTCCTATGGTATTTTGGTTGCTCCACAGAATTTGATTGTTCTGAGACAAGTTTTTCCAACATTTGATAGCAAAAGGCCAATCAATGAAGAGGTGATGGATGGATTCCTCAGCAGCCAGGCAGTTAGGACAGCCGGAGGGACCATTGATACCACACTTTTGCAGATTTTCAACCGTAAGAGTTTTCCCTTTGAGAAGTGTCCACATAAAAAATTTGATTTTTGGAAGGCCCTCAAAATTCCAAACAACCTTCCAATGGTTCCAGATTGGCATGGGATGATTGTTGCTACAGATGAATTGGTGGGCAGCTTGAATTGTATAAAAGGATCTTGAAGGGTCCCATCTGAACCCGTCTAAAGCATTTTTTTTGACAGGGGCTATACTATGCAGATGGGGTTGGAGGGCTGACATGCTAGCTTTGTATTCATTGGGAATAACTGGGAAGGACCAACCAGACCAAAGTAGGGATGAAGGGTCCCACTGAGAGATCTGATCTAAATGATGGATACCAACTCTTTCAAAAAAGGAGAGGATAGGATTGAATCCTACTTGCATGTTGATTGGTTGCTGTCCCATGATTTTGTCAGCTCCAATGTTGATGCTTGCTACTCCCTTTGGGATTTTGGAGGTATTTTGGGCAATTACAGGGATAACTTTCTTGCATAAGTGCCGAATTTTGGAAGAGTCTCTATTGGGGATGTCTTGATCAAGGAGCTGATGCCTTGGAAAATTTAAATATTTAATTTCCAAAACCCTTTTCCACCAAGAAAGAAGGCCAGTTATGAGTCTCCAAACCATTTTGCCTCCAAAAGCTAAGTTAAGGAATTTGGGGGATCTAATGCCAAGACCACCTCGATCTTGGGGCTGTATTACTTGCTTCCACTTGATCATATTGAATTTCTTTTTTTCATTTTTCCCTCCTTGCCACAAGAATTGCAAAGGATGCCTTCCATTTTGTGATGAAAGGAGGTAGGAGCTTGAAGAAGAGTAAATTGGTATAAAGGCAAAGAAGATATACCAGATTTAAGAAGGGTGAGACGACCAGTTGGGTTAAGCCATATGGAGCCCCGCTGTTGAACTTTTCTTTTCATCTTATCAATTATAGTGTCCCAGATTCTTGCCCTCAAGGGCCTAGCGCTGACAAGAATGCCCAAATATGAAAAATGAGTCCATTCATAATTGCATGAGACCCCAAAGGTTGCAACGATATTATGGAGAACTTGCGTTGTTGTATTCCAACCATAGATACAACTTTTTTGTTGATTAACTAGACCACCGGAATAATTCATGAATTTGTCCGGGAGGGCTTTGAAACGCCTGGCTATTGTGATAGAAGCCCCTCCAATTAGTAAGGTGTCATCTGCAAATTGCGAATGATTTATATTCTTGACTCCATTGCCAAATTTTATTCCTGTTATGAGGCCAACCCTCCGATTGAAGTCCAGTGCTCTGCTAAAGGAATCAACCATCAAAATAAAGAGATAAGGTGAAAGAGGGTAGCCTTGCCTTAGGCCACGGGAGGATTGGAAAGCTTCACCAGGTCTGCCATTTACGAGAGGGGTGATCCATGGCCCAGTGATGCAAGCTTTGATGAGATTGAGAAAGCCTGCATCAAATCCCATCTTCTTCAAAGCAGCCAAAAGAAAAGAGTGTCTCACTCTGTCAAAAGTGTTGGCCAAATCAAGTTTGAGAATAAATCCTTTCTCGTTCCTAGATTGACTCGAATGGATGGCTTCTTGAACTAGGAGGATGGAGTCAGCTATATGTCTGTTGGCTAAAAACCCCCCTTGATTTTTAGAAATGAGAGATGGGAGAAAGGGTTTAAGGCGAGAGGCAATGATTTTGGATAGGATTTTGTAGGAAGAGTTACAAAGGGATATAGGACAAAATCTGGCAAATGAAGTGGGCCAGTTTTCTTTGGGTATGAGGGCCAGATGAGTGGCGTTAGTGTACCCCCTATTTTTCACTTTCGCTGGATTCATTTTAACATTTTTATCAGATATTTTTTTATGATTCCATAGAATGCTTGGTAGAAACATATGGGAAACCCATCAGGGCCTGGGGCTTTGTCTGGGTGAAGAGTCCATATCGATCTTCTGAGTTCTTCCTCATCGATCTCTTTAGTTAAACTATCATTTGTTTGCTTGCTTATCCCTATAGGAAGATGCTGCAATAGCTCGGTATAGTCCTCCTGTTCTTTAGTTTCAGTAAGGAGGTCTCTAAAGTGTTTAGTTGCTACCCTTCGGATGACGTCCTGATTTACTTTCCTATTACCTTCAACATCTAGAATGAAGCTTACACTATATCTTATTTTTCTTGCTGTTGTTTGCTTATGGAAAAAGGCTGAGTTCTTGTCTCCCCCTTGCAGCCACAATTGCCTCGATTTTAGCTTCCATTTTAATTCCTCTACTCTTTTTACCCGACACAACTGTGAATAGAGGTCACTCTCCTGTTGTTTGCTCTCTTGGGAGAGGCCATACTCCTCTATTTCTCTTTGAGTGCTTTTAAGACTGTTGTTAATCTCCTTTTTTTCCTTTTCTGGTTCTTTATAGCTTGTTTTGGCCCATTCTTTAATTGCCTATTTTGTTTTTTTGTTTTTTAATTTGGTTTCCCAAATGAAGCCATGGGACCCTTCAACGTGTTGACTCCAGGAGCTGAGGATGATTTCTGCTACTGCTGGTATGTTGTTCCATAGGGAGCTATACCTGAAAGGGACGGGTCCAAGATTACTGTGATTTTCCAGCGTGAGCGTGATTGGGAAATGATCTGATGCTGGGCAAGTCAATATGCTAGCATATCCAATAGAAAATGTGGAAAGCAGCAAAACATTGATTAGAATTCTATCTAATCTCTCCATAATGTTACCTACACCAATCCCGCGATTACTCCATGTGTATCTTCGGTTTTTTGGTACAATGTCCATTAGCTTGTGTTCCTGCATGATGCTTTCCAGATGTGTTCTGTAGGGATCAGAAGTGAAGCTGCCTCCTCTCTTTTCGTTGGCATGGAGGATAAGGTTAAAGTCGCCTCCCAAGATAATGTTAGAATTTTCTTCTTCATCAATGCTGGCTTTCAGATCATGCCAACAACTATCCTTGTCTCTAAAATGGTTGGGCACATAGATGTTGTAAATGATTATAATTTTTTTATCTTCTTTGTTTTCCAAGACTGTTTTGATCCAGTATTGGTTGATGATTTTTGAATTGTAGTTCCATATGCATTGATTCCAAATTGTGGCTATTCCTCCTGAAGCTCCTCTTGCTTCACTGATGCTACCTTTAAACGGTCTCTGTTGTTATATAATACCATTCATTTCCCGCTGACCTTGCTTTGTTTCTTGTAGCAAAATAATTCCTGGTTTCTCATAATGTATAAGGTCTCTAAGGGCTACTATCTTGGAGGGGTGCCCAAATCCCCTGCTATTCCAAGACAGGATTTTCATCATTAAAATTGTGATGTTCGGGGTGGTGCTCGCCCCCCTTGTTCCTTGATATCTGTTTCTTTGTCATGTTGACCTAGGATGTAAGTTTCTATGGGTGTCTGAGTTCCCATAGCTATATCTTTCTGTGCATTCTCATCATGGTGCTACTTGGCAGACTTCCTACTCAGACCAAGTTTCTTATAAGAGTCGCTAGATCCTCCATGGTCTTTGGAAGAACTCCTGGTGATTCTATTGATGGGAGGATCTAGAGGGGGCTGAGAGGAGATGATCAAGGGCAAGGTGGATTTGGAAGAGCTCTGAGGAAGGCTTTCAAGGAAGGGAGGATCTTGGGGGTGGCTTTCAGGGAGGGAAATAATAGAGAAGGGGTTAGATGAAGAGGACGGAGGAGGGGAATGAGGAGGAGATTTGGAGTGTGTAGGAGACGAGGGGGAAGGATGGACTGCTATAGAAGCCAAGGGGCCAACTTTAGGGAGAGCTTTAACCAGGGAGGTCAATTTCTTTTTTTTTTGACAACTTCCCAATGTTCCTCTTGTGGATCATTCTCTACATTAATAATATTAGTGCATCTATTTGCGAAATGGCCATATTCGTGACATACCTTACACTTGAACGAGATCTGCTCGTAATCCAACTGCTGAATGTGGCTCCAATCATCCACTTTAATCTTGATGGCTTCAGGGAGGCCTTTGCTGAGGTCCACTTCAACGCAAATCCGGGCGCAGGCTTGCATGTTGTCTTTAGGCTCGCTTCGATAAACATATTTGCCAACTGCATTCCCTATGGCTCGAACCGATTCATCCCCCCAGCAGTGAAGGGGAAGATCAGGGAGCCGGACCCAAATCGGTATAGCACTGGGGACATCAAGCTCAGGATCGAAATCAGGGGTCCATTTGTTGAGATACAGGCCCCTGGAGTCCATGAAATAGGGCCCGTTTATGAAAATTAAGTCCTTATCTTCTTTGGATTCAAAATGAAATGTGAAGTACCCTTTCCCACAAAATCTAATGGTTATTTTTCCTTGTATCTTATGAGACCAGTTTGTATCAACCCATCTCTGGACGGTTTTTGGAGAGCGCCACAGACCCATGAACTGGCCTATGAGTCCCTTTTCTTCCAACGATAGAGAAACCATGTGAGGAAGGGTTGGAGGCAAGAGAACTTCTTGAATACCGTCTAGCTTCTTAACAAATTTTGAAACAGCAGGACGGGGGCACTGAGGAGGCAATGATTTCACTAAATCCGAAAACACCTGTTGAATGTCGACCCCCTCTGGTGGAGCCTCCGGAGGGGCCATGAACGAAGGTTGAATGCCCAAGTGGCTGCGCAGGAAGGCAGCGCGCGTAGAGTTTAATGTCAATACCACTGTATCATTAAAACTCACAAATATAACTAATACATTCATTTATGACATTATTAATTAATTTTTCTATATAATTTTTTATAAGCTCATTATTGAAGCCTATTAATTATATCATTAACCAAATCAAAACCACTAACATCTACCAAAACACAGATGGAATTAAAATAAATGTATTCCATTTTGCATAAACCATATTATGCCAATAAAGTCTAATTTAATATATTAATGTAAAACAATAAAGTATTTTCTAATTTTTCTAATATATTTGAGTTGAATATATATTTTGTTTATCATTTCGTCATATGTTTTTAGTTAAGTATTTTCTATATTGGTATTTATTTATTAATTATTATTAAATATAAATATAATTTTTTTTCTTTCTTCTTATTATAATAAAATATATATTAAAATTAAATAAATATTTTTGTAATTATATAGTTTTATAAATTATTTCTTGCAATATAATTACACGATTTATTCTAAACTCATGAAATATGGCATTTGTGTAGGCTTAAATACTCATGCTTTTGGATATTATTGTGAGATTTAAAAAACAACAAATTTATTTCAAAATGTTCACAAATGATAATGCCTGAATCACATTGAATTTAATGCTATTTGGAACAATATTACAATTACTGTGAGGGTAATTTGTAATAACATTATGTGATTGTATATGATTAATTTTTTATTATGAAAAGAAATAAACAAATAATTGAAGATACCAATAGTATATAAAATATTTTTTTCTAATCACCTTTGTGGACATTGGTGCACCACATTTATGATAAACATTGATTTGCATTGTATATGTTATGAGGTTTAGATGTGTATTTTATAGAGTGAAAACATGGATGCATGCTTCATACATTAAAATAATAACGTGTATAAATAATTGAATACTATAAGTTTTTAAAACATAAAATGGTCATTATAAAAGTTAATTTGCTTCTCATTCTATTTAACATAGTAGCTATAAAAATAAATTAGTAACCTATCCAGAAAAATATGTTAAACAAACACTATAAATATAGACAATTTTTTAGATAGTAATAGTATTCCTTTTATCTTAGTTACAAAAACTTCTACTATCAATTACTTTTTGCATAAGAGGCAGGTACTAAGCAACAATACTTCATATTAAACTTGTTTTAAAAACATGATTTATCTTTACATTTAAAAACATGATTTATCTTTACATTTATTTATAAGTGGATATGACTTGCTAAATAAACAATGACTTCTAAAGAGGTGCATATGCAAATGCTTTTGTCATATTAATTGTCGGTTCCTCCTCAACCTAGTATTAGAAAATGTAACTAGGTTCAATCTTCATAATGGTATTTGTACCTATGTGGCTTTATATTTTTTGTAAAAGAAAAAGAAGAAAAATAAAAATTCATTTTTCAAGCATGAGTTTGATGCTCAAGAAATTATTATTTTATTAGTTAAGCATGTTCTTCATGCTTCTAGGGTTTGATGAGTCAAAGTTCTATTTGGACCTATTGAACCTATGGTAAAGAAAAAGGAAAAATAATCTTTAAATATGTAATTTGGGACAAAAAACCCTCTAGATGCCAAGTCGGCTTACCTGTCAAGTTGGATCTATCTCAAAAGACACGTTTATTCACACCCTTCTTAATAGTATAAATAGATGAGGATTTGAGGTCATTTAGAGACACATAATTTTGCTTACAATGTATTAGTGGGTGGCATTTAAAAATAATTTTAATTTTTAAAAGTCATGATACAATATATTTGTAGGTAACATTTTATAATATTTTTTATTTTTTATTTTATTTTTTAAACTAAATATTTTACACTAACCATTTTATAAAATGAAATAAAAATAAACATTTCTTAGTATTGACTAATAAAATAGCTTGATTATTGTTGAAATAAATATGTCGATTTTATATTATTTTTAAAATTTATATTTTATATTTAATTTTTATATCTGAAAATTCAAAATTACAACGACATAAATAAGTCAAACCAATTGTTTGAACCAATTAAAAATAAATTTGGCAATTTCAAAATTTTTAAAATATTTTAATTTTTATATAATTATTTTTCAAAGAAAATTTATGATTTTTAAATTAATTTTATTTATTTTTTAATTTTTACCATAAAATCAAAGCAATATAATCTGGTTTTTTGTTTTATGGTAAAAAAGTGACTTTTTGTTTTGTATTTTTTATATAAATTTATGAGTTTTTTTAGAAATTATTATATAAAAGTTAATTTATAAAAATTAAAATGTTTTAAAATTTTTGAAATTCGACAATTTTATTTTTTGATTGGTTGAAACTATTGGTTTGACTATTTTATGGGGTTTAATTCTGAATTGTCAAGTATAAAAATAAATATAAATAAAATTTGAAATATATATATAAAATTGAAACAAGCACATCAACACTAAATAACACTAAAGTTGATCAAGTTATTTTATTAGTCAATTACCAAGAAATTACTATTTTTATTTCGTTTTCATAAAATGGTTAGTGTAGGTTATTGTCTCGGATGAAGCAGGAACAACGCAGACGAACCTCTAGGGTTTCAACAAGACGCAGACAATGTTCCCTATGGAGGGCCGCAGAGGAGGGAGAGCCACTCCCTCCTTCAAGGAGGCCGTTGTAAGTAGAGGTAAGAAACCTTTAGAAAATGCTAGAGGTACTTCAGAGGAAGATGAAAGAAATATGGAAGAGGAAAAAGTAGAAGCCAACAATAAGGAAATCAATGGCATAAAGGACAAGGAGGTAGAAGACAAAAAATAGGGTACTAAGGACAAGAAACAAAAGGGACCCTGCAAACCCAAAGTTGAGTTCACACCCAGAGTTATTTTAAATGACCTTGCTCTGCAGGCACACAGGGACCACATGAGAACTTATGCTATTATTTGCAGGTGCATGGGACTATGGCCCACTGAAAAAGCATTACAGACATGGATCAAATATCACTAGAAACCTAAAGGAAACATTGACCTTCATCTTGGGTCAAAGGGGTTCTTCACGGCCGTATTCACGAATATTGAAGACAAGGACAAAGTATTTGAAGGAGGACCCTACTTCTATGCAACAGCTGGACTCTACATGAGGCCATGGGTGATGAATTTTGTCCTGGAACGAGAGACTTTTACTTCGGTACCTGTCTGGGTAAGACTCTATTCTTTACCTCTTGATTACTAGCAAAATGAATCGTTAACAACCATAGGCAATAAATTAGGACGTTTTGTCAAAGCTTCTGAAGCCACAAGAAGGGGGAAATACACTTCCTTTGCAAGGATATGTGTGGAAATGGATCTATCAGGAGCTCTACTAGATGAAGTGATCCTGTAAGTTTTTTATGAAGAATGGGTGCAAATAGTAGACTATGAGCATATTCCTTTCAAATGTCGTAGATTTCATGAACATGGGCATCTATTTAGAGACCATTCACTCGGTAAAGTGGTAAATAACAACAAGGCTAACACAGCGAAGGAAACAGATAACTACCAGAAAGTGGTAAATCGAGGAAAAGGTGGCAAGAGAGGACCAAAGAAACATCAAGGATAAGGGCTAAAGGCCAGTCAAAACAAGTTCCAATTTCTTGATGAAAACGAAGAGATCACAAAGGAAGATCGAGAAATCGAAGGAATTCCGGGGGAAAAGGAAAAAGAAGTAGAACGTGCCCAGAATCAAGGAATGGATTATCAGAAAGAAACCATGATGAGTGATACAAAACTTGAGATGGATCAGGAGATGACCCAGACTGAAATGGACCTTGAGGACCATGAGCTATAAGAGATCCTTGATAAAGAAAACCTAGATCTGGAAGGGTTCTTGATTCAAGGAGCCATGGGAGGAGTGGATTCGGTACCACAAGAAGAGCTCAATAGAATACAACAATTGCTTTTATGGAAAACACAAGCTAATGAGATGGAGAAAGGAAAATATATAGATAAGTAGGATAACAGAGGGGTGAACACGATGAAAACAACTCCGGGACTAGCAACAAGAAGCCCAGGTAAGAAAAGAGGTAGGAAAAAGCAAAATGAACTCTTGATGGAGTGTGGCAAGCTAATGATAGACTCAGTAAGATGAAAGATCTAGCCAGCTACTCCTTTACAAATCTTTAATCATGAAGTTGATTTCTTGGAATAGCAGAGGTCTAGGGAGTAAGAGAAAGCAGAGAATCCTTAGTAATAGGATGAAGCAAGAAATGCCGGATATTATCTTTATCATTGAAACGAAATGTTCCATTCAAAAATTAAGACAAATCCACAGTAAATGGCTCAGTAGATTTGAGTTTCTAGAGGTAAAAGTAGAGGATTTAGCGGGGGTAATTCTTACCCTTTGGAACCCTCTAAAAATCAACATAACAGATGCTAAAGCTACAAGGAACTATCTATCAGTGGTTATTCAACCTGTAGGAGACATGTATAACTATCTGGTCACAAATGTTTATGGCCCTCAAAGAATAATGACAAACTCAAGTTTCTAGACTCACTGGTGGATCTCAGAGACAGACATACAGGAATATCTTGGATCATGGGAGGGGATTTCAACATGATCAAATCTCTTTTGGAGAAAAGAGGAGGAATCAGAATTCTAAATAAAGACTCCTTAGAGTTTCAAACCTTTATAGACAATATGAACCTTGTAGATACTGAAACGAATACATGCCTCTTTACTTGGAATAATAAAAGAGGAGGAGAGTCTCAGGTTGCCTCAAAGTTAGACAGATTCATGATCTCAGAGGATCTGATGCTAACAAACAAGGAAATACTAATGGAAGTTCTCCCCTTTGGAGGCTCAGATCATTGGTCGATCCTTCTGGAGATCAAAGGTATGGCCATTCTCAGAAATAGACCTTTCAGATTTGAAAATATCTGGCTATCCCATCCAGATTTCTTCAACAACATTAAAGAATGGTGGGAAGAAGATTTACAGATTCAGGGTACAAGAATGTTTCTTCTACATAAAAGACTAAAGCATATCAAACTTAGAATAAAGGATTGGAACAAAAAGGATTTTGGAAACATTTTTGTGGAGAAAAAATGTGTTGAAAATAAAATGGAGGTTCTCAACCAAGCTCTGATCAAGGATGGTTTTGATAGGGTCAAAAGTAACGAAGTGGATAAATATCATCAAGAATGGGATAATCTGTGTAAACAAGAGGAAATTTTTTGGAGACAAATGTCTAGGGTTCAATGGCTAAAATAAGGGGAGCGTAAGACAAAATTTTTTCACAAGTCCACCATGGCGAATAGAACACAACAAAATATCTTCAATTAGGGATGTAGAAGGGAATCTTCTCACCTCCCATGAGAATATCGAAAAGGTGTTAGTTCAGCATTTCCAAAGCATTACTTAGGAAAGTAATGCAGATAGAGAACAATCCATCAGTGAGATAACTAAAAACATACCAAAGATGGTTTCTAGAGAGGATAATTTCAATCTGAACAGGCCAGTATCTAAAAAGGAGGTAGACGATGTCCTTAAGGAAATGCAGAATGGAAAAGCACTAGGCCTAGATGGTTTTAATGCGGATTTTTTTAAATCATGCTGGAATATTGTAAAGTAGGATATATTGAATGTAATGGAGGATTCCAGGTTGAACAAAACTATTTTGAAAGTGCTCAATACCTCTTTTATCTCCCTTATCCCTAAGCAGGACATTGCTCAAACTTTGGATAAGTTTAGACCCATAGCTCTATGCAATGTGGTTTACAAGATAATATCCAAGGTAGTGTCTAATAGACTTAAACCTCTGTTTCCTACCATAGTGTCTGGGGAGCAATCTAGTTACGTGGAAGGCAGACAAATTTTAGACAACATCATTCAAGCCCAAGAGGTGGTTCACTCCTTAAGTAGTAAAAGGTAGGCTGGAATGATCATGCAATTAGATATAGCCAAAGCTTATGATAAGGTGAACTGGACATACATGAAGAGAGTACTTATTGCTTTTGGTTTTGATCATAATTGGGTCAGGTGGGTGATGACCTTAGTTACTTCCTCTAGCTTCTCCATTTTGGTAAATGGCTCTTCCTCAGAGATTTTTTGTCCTTCCAGAGGCCTCAGGCAGGGAGACCCACTCTCACCATTTCTTTTCATTCTCAAGATGGAAGGACTTGGTAGATCCATCAGGCATGCTAAAGTTACCGGTAAGATTAATGGCCTTCAACTAATTGAAAATGGTCAGGCTCTAACGCATCAACAATTTGTAGACGATACTATGCTACAAAGAGTCTCTACAGTCAAAGAAGTTACAACATATAAAAAAATCATGAACATCTTTACTAAGGCCATAGGTATGGAAGTTAATCTCTCCAAATAAAAAATCTTATTCTTTAATACCAATATTGCAATACAAAGGAATATTTCCAGAATTCTTGGCTTTCAAAGGGATTCCCTTCCCTCAAAATACTTGGGAGTCCCTCTAACTGCTAAACCAATGCTCAAAAGCATTTGGGAACCATTGATTAATAAGAGGTAGGATAAAGTCAGTAAATGGACCTTCAGATCATTAAATCTTGCAGGCAGGTTGGTTCTCACAAAAGCTGTTTTGCAATCCATCCCCATTTTTATGTTATCTACCCTCCTAGCTCCCAAAGGAGTCCTTCAACAATTTAGAAATATACAAAGAAATTTCCTTTGGGGAAAGGAGGAGTTGAAGAAGAAATGAGCCTTAGTTTCTTGGGAAAAAATTTGCAGACCCAAAAATCATGGAGGGCTTGGCTTGGATGATCAGGAAATACTCAATAAGGTTTTAGGGGCCAAACTCTGGTGGTGGTGGGTTCAGAATCCAGAAACCCAATGGGCAAATATCTAGAAAGAAAAATATGCAAGATCCTGGCAAACTGGTGATCTCATAAGAATGTCAGGTAATATTAAGGGCTCTCACATCTGGAATAAAGCCTGGGAAAACAGAAGATTAGTTCAAGAAAATAGTTTCTAGGAAATCAGAGATGGAAATCTTGCTCTTTTTTGGGAAGATAAATAGAAACAAGAACCTATACTGTTAAAAGAGGACTTCATCGACCTGAAACATGAGACTGATTTACAAGGATTAATTAAAGTGAAGGACTTCTGGGATAATACTCAGCAGATGGAGAAATAGAGAATCTGGAAAAACATTGATTGCAGAAATAACAATCCCTTCAAAACAAAAGCAGATGAGCCAAGGAAAAAGGTGGATCAAAGGATTATCTTAGTTTCAGCAGGAAAATATCAAATAAGATGGGGAAATAACAAAGAGGGCACCTTTAATCTTAAAGAAGCAAAAAGCATTCTCCTTGATCTGAATCCCTAGGTTCTGGACAAAAGCTGGTAGAGATTTTGGAGGCACCAAGGGTGGATGAAAATAAAATTTTTCATGTGGTTAGTGTACCACAGGAAAATCTTGACTTGGGACAACATCAAGAAGAGGGGTGTTCTGGGGCCTTCTAGATGTCTACTATGTGGTAAGCATGAAGAAACAATGGAGCATCTTCTCAATAGCTGTATTTTCACCTCCTGGTTATGGGAAATATTTACCAAAATCTTTCAACAAACCGACAGGGACAGAGGGAGCATCTTCATACCCTTAATGGTTGGAGGGGTATTTTTTTAGAACATGAAATTCTCAACTCAGCATGGGCCCTTACACCAAGCTTCATTATATAGAATGTTTGGAAGGAGAGGAACAAAAGAACATTCAAGGGGGAACAAAATCCCCCATATCGCCTGTTTGAGACAATCCTAAAACAACTTCAGGAGACAGTGAGAACCATTGTTCGCAACCATCCTATTAATCCTCCCTCAGATGTGGATGGGAAAATGCTCAGACAACTGGGACTACAGGGTCTCACTCCTCAAGGTGTTAATAGGAAGATTATGGAAAGAGACATGGAAAAGGATTTCTGGCATCCTCCCCCAGAAGGATATCTAAAATTCAACATTGATGGAGCGTCAAAAGGAAATCCGGAAATTGTTGGGTATGGAGGAGTACTTAGGGATGACAATGGAAGTTTTATCTTCATCTTCCATTGTCACCTAGGAACAACTACCAATAACATGGCTGAGCTAATGGCTATGGAGCAATGCCTGGATTTTCTAAGCCAAGATAATTGCTGCAATGTAATAATAGAAGTAGACTCTGAACTAATAATTAACTCAGTGAAAAGAATAAATAATGGAATGGTGTCGGAGAAAGTCTCCAAACACTGGAAATTAATTAGGGTTTTCCAGAGAATCCAGAATCATCTACAAAACCTGCGCACTGTCAGCTTCCATCATGTACGCAGAGAAGCCAACAAATTGGTGGATCTTCTTGCCAATTAGGGGGTCAGCAACACAAAGGTCAAGGTTTCGATGGAGTGGCAAGAGTTGCGACAAGGTAGAATGAGAACTCTATGCTGTGAGCAAGAGGAAGAAGATAGGAGAGTGTTCAGACACAAAGCAAGGGAGGCAAGCCCTTAACCTTTATGCCTTCCTATGTGTCATTAGTTTCTAGTAAACAGGTCTTTGGTGGGGGGCCGAACCCGGTTGGTCACTAGTTTCCCCAGAATCAACGAGATGGTCTTCATTATTTTTCGGGGGAAGTGTAGTGGCAACCAGTGTTCCTCAATTGATGGTGCGTCTCCCTTCTTCTCTGGGATGCAGGCTCAGATCAGAAATTCGAGCAGACGCAGAAAGAATATGCGTCATACTGGCTGTCAGAATCTTCACATTTTTGAGCCTCGGAAAGGAAAACCGCTCCCTTGGCGGTATCTAGATGATCGCACTTCTCTTAGGTGGGAAACGGTTTCAGGGATTTTGAAGCAATCCAACACATTCTCCTACACGTGGCAGAGTGAGGGTTTGGAAAACCGCCCTTCATCGCATACTAACGCCTGGTTAACTTGTGGGGTGCGATTTGATTCTCTATTGTTGGATCTCCCTGTGTGGATCAACGATCAGGATGGTTCGCGCAGCTTGGTGGGGTAGCCCGTTAAAGCTCGATCATCTTTGCGCTGCAATATCTTCCTGGACCGCTGGTTTAGGCATCAATGTGGACGGCTCAGATCAAAGGATCTCTTCAGGGGTTCGATAGGTGGAAGATCTCGCGGGCTTCTAGATGCGGGTAGCAATTTTGGATTACACAATTTTTGGAGAATTCAATGTTATCGTCCAGGCATGTTGAGCAGAGAGGTCGAAATCAGTGGATTTTGTGAGAATTATAAGAGCGATATTTACTCCTCCACTCGAACCTGAAATCAGTTTTGTATTGCTTTTATTTTATTATTGGGTCTATTTGGGGATTCAAAGAATTTTCCTTCTTTGGTCCCAATATCTGTCTCAGCAGACAGATTTTTATAGTCAATTAGGAGGGTATAGGCATTGGGGGGTTTTTTGTTAGTCTGGTAGTTTTTTGTGGGCCCTTGGCTAGCTTGTCCAGCTCTTGGCTTGGTAACCAAGCCCAGAGTGGATGGTTGATTTTATGTCCCTTAGGTCTCTTGGGTTAGATGTATTATATGTAACTTGTGACATTGTTAATAATGAATAGAAGGTACGACTCTTTCTTAAGCAAAAAAATAAAATGGTTAGTGTAAAATATTTAGTTTAATTATGTTAACACATATTTTTTTATGAAAGTTAGAAAATATTCACACTAGGCATATTACACTCACGGGTGCCAACCATTCCCTATACCTTGAGAACCTGTAATGCTACATGGTTCTGTCTTTTTCTTTGGCACAATACGTCATGATTTAATTCATTACACACACACACACATAAAAGTGATCTACAACCATGCGTGAGGTGGACTAATATTTTGTTAATCAAATAACAATGAACATAGTATATATTTCAGGTGTATAGTTTAGACTAACTTTCTTTATTGTGATTTTAATTTGCATTTTTACATTCAAAAATCATGATCTTATTTAGTTATACATTAAATATTGTTAGTATTATATGCTTAAATTTTGTTGAATGTGATTTTTTCAATCCTAACTGGTAGGTTATATTGTTTTTTGTTTTACGTTTAGAAATATGTAACTTTTTGATTTGATATTTTTTATAAAGTTTTATAATTTTTTCTCTCGGTCGGTTATATTGTTTTTTGTTTTATGTTTAAAAAGATTTAACTTTTTGGTTTGAATTTTTTTATAAAGTTTTATAATATTTTAGAATTAATTTATGAATTTTTTTACAAAATTCCCCTTTGTTGTTAATGATGGACATTTTTCAATTGGTTTTTGTTAGGAATATTAAAAAATAAGTAAGTTTAGGAAATGACTAACACGAAAATTATAGTCATTTATACACCATTAGTTTTTTTAATATAATTTTTATTTAAAAAAATAAGAAATATATATATAATAGTATATTTATAAAATTTAAGCGAAAATATATAGTCAATTACACCCCATTAGTTTTTTTAATATTAAATTTTATATTTTTAAAAACTAAGAAAAATTATATATATATATATATATATATATAATATATATATATATATATATATATATATATTTTAAGTTTTCTTTTTATTAATTAAATTAAAATTTATACAAAACTAATTTTTAATATTAATTAATCAAATTAAAATTACAATATGGCAAATTCAATTATTTGAAATTTAGTTTATATTATTATTTTTATAATAAATAAATTCTTATATCACACTAGTCACTACTAAAATTTTAAATAGCCATCTTTTTAAACTCATTTACCCATTCTCATTAGTCTCCTAATTTTTCACATCAATTATATTTAAAATAAATAACCATCTTTTTAAACTCAATTACCCATTCTCATTAATCTCCTAATTTTTCATAAGTGGAGTTTGAAAATTATTTAAACATTTAATCTTCGTA
>APFE030340682.1:19354-36674 GCA_000404065.3 Pinus taeda
ATAAATTATTTCATGCAATATAATTACATGATTTATTTTAAATTCAATGAAATATGAGATTTTTATAGGCTTAAATATTCATGTTCTTGGATATTAGTGTGAGCTTTAAAAAAATAACAAATTTACTGCAAAATGTTCAACAATGATAATATTTATAACAATTTTTTTTATGTCATACAAATCACATTGAATTTAATGTTATTTGGAATAATACTACAATTAATGTGAGGGTAATTTGTAATAACATTATGTGATTGCATATGATTAATTGTTTGATTGTGAAAATAAATAATCAAATAATTGAAGATGCTAATAATATATAAAAACTATTTTTTAATCACCTTTGTGGACAATTTATATATTGAAAGCACTAGAAAATTAAATCAATAATACACATTGGCGCACCACATTTATGATATACATTGATGTGCATTGTATATGTTATGAAGTTTGATTGTGTATTTTATATAGTGAAAGCATAGATGCGTGCTTCATACATTAAAACAATAATGTGTATAACTAATCTAGTGCTATAATTTTTAAAACATAAAATGATCATTATAAAAATTAATTTGCTTCTCATTCCATTTAACTTAGCAGGTATAAAAATAACTTTGCTACTCAACATAGTAATCTATGTAGAAAAATATGTGGAAAAATAGCTATAAATATAGACAATTTTTTACATAGTAATAATATTCTTTTTATCTTAGTTACAATAATTTTTACTATCAATTAATTTTTGCATAAGAAGCAGGTACTAAGCAACAATGCTTCATATTACACTTGTTTTAAAATGTGATTTATCTTTACATTTATTTATAAGTGGATATGGCTTGTTAAATTAACAATGACCTATAAAGAGGTGCCTATGTAATTTATTTTGTGGTATCAATTGTCGATTGCTTCTCAACCTAGATTATGAGAACTCAAGTTGAGTTGGTTGGGAATTTCACGTTTGTCACACACAACTTCATGTCCAGGTTCAAATTGTTTTAACAAGAAATGTTCACGAATTGGATGCCCAATTTAATTTCATTTCTCTCTTTGGAACACAGTACTAGGTCAGACATATATTTGTCTCTCTGCATGTAGAATTCATTGTTCTCATGAATAAATGCACTTCCAATTGTCGATTGCTTCTCAACCTAGATTATGAGAACTCAAGTTGAGTTGGTTGGGAATTTCACGTTTGTCACACACAACTTCATGTCCAGGTTCAAATTGTTTTAACAAGAAATGTTCACGAATTGGATGCCCAATTTAATTTCATTTCTCTCTTTGGAACACAGTACTAGGTCAGACATATATTTGTCTCTCTGCATGTAGAATTCATTGTTCTCATGAATAAATGCACTTCCTTAATCTCCTTCCCTGTTGGCCATTGATTTCGTGTATATAGAAAGTGTGGATGTAGTCTTAAAGTTTAAGCTGACAAGGAATTGATGCGCATTTTAGTCGAGTTGTTCTCACATTTGTGGCAATAAGAAAGACAGTAAGCATCTATTTAATGTTTCAAAAAATTCAGTGATGATCCAAAATATTTTGCACCGTGAGTCATTAATGAACTTTTCATTTTACATTGCACCATTTGGCTATGTATTTCCACAATACTTGCCATATTTGTTGGAAGTGTGAGAGTGCATGACCATATTATGGCTTCCACAGATTGAAAGAGGGCACAATACAACCCTTGGACCACAAAATATAGCCTTACAAGTAAATTCCATTGTGAGATTGTAGCCTTGTCGAGATTCCCTAGCAAGATAGACTTCAACGCTATAGAGTTCTCCCTTATTAGTATTGTGACGAAGGTTTATGAGAATGGATGACTCTACAAAGGGCAGGAGAGGGTCACAATTATGACCAGGTCTATGAAGCACCCACATGGTGGCCTCACTTTGAGATTATATGGGACCCTGGAGCTACAAGGCTGAGCAATTGGGTAAAAAATTGGGGAGAGTGGGTTCCCACAAGGGAAGGTCACCCAAATCTTCTATTGCGCCTCCATTTGGCAGCAAGCATTTCACTTCTTAAGGACATGTTGAGATGGGACAACACTTCACTTGGGTTCCTATTTGACTGAAAGGAGATGGCTATGATTGAATTGTAGTGAAGGGGGATCCATTCCATAAGAATTGAGTTGTACCTTCAAGAGTTCACTCTTGGGGTACCAAGGATCGCTTTCTCGACGAGACAATTTTTGACGAGTTGACAGGTGCTTAACAGTATCAAGGTACTCTACTGTTCAATAGTATGTGGGAGGTCTCTTGCACCCATACATTTTTGGATTATGCATGGAGCAAGGGGTGCTTCACATTGATCGTGATGACTTGAAATCCTAGTATCAAGGGATTCAATTATGACAAGATACTACATAGGTCTAGGATGAACCAGTGACACATTTAGGACGTTGGTATTGCTTGTAGTGATAGTTTGGGTCAACAGTTAGAGAGAGCTTGTGTTCAAGCATTACTTGAGGACAAGAAATTTTGGGAAGCTAGGACTATAATATTCCCAGTTTTTTTATTTATTATTGCAAGAGGTTAGCAGAGACTCTTGGGATTGTGCCAACAGTCATAGGAGTAAGGATATACCATTGGTGGGTCAGAGGGTCTAATAAACAGAGGCAAGGAGATGTGGTTTTTGGAGGCAAGTGGGGGCCACCTTGGAGGCAATGTGCACCACTAGAAAGGGAGTGTGAATTTGGAGGCAAGGTGGGGGTCACCAAGGAGAGTGAATGAGACCAAACTTATTTAAAGGAAAGGAGGGGGCACTATAGAGTATCTTTTGACTATTACACTTTAGAAATAAACCTCTCTTGAAGTTGTTCAATACAAGGGTTGGAGTGTTGTTGAGCACAAGGGTTTTTGGTGAAATCCAAATTGGTTTCAAAGAACTTCAAGTGTCTCCCTAACTAGATATTTGAGGAGTCCATTGCTAGGCTTCTATAAGAGCTTCATCTACAACAACTGAGATCAACAATGCAAATTTCCTAGGCATAGAAGGGAAGTTGACCTAGCCATGGCGTAGGCTAGAGAGGAGATTGAGAGATAAAATTTTCAGGAGTTATCTCTTGGTAGAGGAGAGTGATTTTTGGTGGTCATTTGTAGGGCTAATTGGCGACCATTTCTGTGGGCCAAATTCTAAGTTTTCTTGGAGTGCAAGGGCCTCACTGGAGGAAGATGTACAAGCATAGAAGCTAGGATGATTGGGAGTTTGAGGGGATGAAGAAATTGGGATTTTTGGAGGAAATTCCAAATTTATTGATAGTTCTTTAGTTGGGGGAGTTGAGGGCTACTCCTAGTAAGGGGTTTTCTTAGTAGAACACACCAGTTGGAAGGCTTCTTCATTTTTAGAACTAGACCAAACCCTTTCCAGGTTTCTGTGGGTTTTTGGAGAGGAGTTTTGGGTGAAATCCCAAGTTGATCCAGACAATATTAAGGTAGGAAACCATCATTTCAGTTGGAATCCAACAATAGATTATTCACTAGGAAATGCACATTTTTCATCTTGGGCCATACTTCACTTGGGTCAGAGACATATTTCTAGATTTTTCTCATCTTGCTTGGAGAGCCTATGTTCTATTGTTTCATCCCATTTTATGTACTTAGATCCTGTTTTTAATAGAATGAATCAGATTATTTGGCTAGTGCCACTTGCGTGTTAAATTGTGGTTGTGTTTCTTAATTGTTTGTTGTTTTAAGGTCATTGTTTTGGTATCTATTGTTAAATTTTCCATTAGGAATATTACACATTGAATAACAAGATTTTTAATGATGATAAGATTAACTCCATTATTGGAAAAACAAATACTTTTTATAATACAAATGATTGAGAAAACCTAGAAGTTCATGTTTGCAATAAGAATGTTTAATCATGGATGAGCTTTGCAAAATTATAGTTGTGGTAAGAGAAAAAATGATGACTAGGATTTTAAAAAACTTTTTTTCCTCAAGCAACTCACATAGTTTTAAGGCTACAAACGAAGAAAATAGCGAGGTTTGGAATTTGTGAATGGAATATTTAAATATTTGGAATTTGGTGTTGAAGACAAACATGGTGAATGATCTTCCTTAGCTTAAAGTTGATGGTGATATTTGTGAAGAATGCATACTAGGGAATCAACATAGAGAAAGCTTCTCAAATGGAATTTGGAAGGCTAGAGAATGTTTGCATTAGTACATTCAAATTTATGTGTTTTCATGGATTCTGACCTTGTCTTTTGGAAATATAAGATATTTTTAACTTTTATTGATCATTATTTTGAAAAAACATGGATATATTTTCTACATGAAAATTTAAAAGTATTTGCACATTTTGTTTAGTTTAAAGAGATGTTTGAAAAACAAAGCCTTTTGAATATTGTCACTCTTAAATCACATAAGGGAGAATATAAATATCATTAATTTATGAAACTTTTGTATGGACAATTGTATGAAGTGAGAATTTACAAATTCATATGCTTCTCATGAGTAAAACAATGTTGAAAAAATGTTGAAAAAGGAAGAATAGAACCATTGATAATAAAATGGTTCACCATAATAAATTATATAATATATATATATATATATATATATATATATATATATATATATATATATATATATTAAATTTGTTTATCAAATACCACTTTGGGATGAAGTATTTTGAATAAGGAGTATATGTAACACTTGTTATGTATTTGATTGTTGTTGAATTTATATGCTATTGATAGTATTGTTGGGTAATCATCTTCCATTACAATATATAGTCTAGTTTAGTATGGAATGTGTATTTTCATATGTTAATGGATGAATAATCTCTTTCAACTTAAAGTATTTAGGATTAATGTAAGTTTATATGAGGATCAGGGTGAGGATGGGGAAATACTGGGGAAAACATAATATATTATGATTTTATCATACAGGTATATGAAGGTGAAGGTGAGGGAAAATATTAGAAAAAACATAATAAAATTATGTTTTCTCATAAATAATCACTTTGAACTTAAAAATTTCTATGGCTGATTCAATTTTCTAGATACAAATATCAATAAATACATGAAAGATAAATATGCAGTAAAAACTTAAAAAATATGAAAGAAAGGTATAAAAAATATCGATCTAATCAAATTTGCATGGTAAATATGATATTCATTTTACAATACTAAAAAGAAGTAAGCATCTGTTTTTAATATGAAAGAGGAAATATCCCCAATGGGGGTGATATCAGAGGTGAATGGAGGATAGGGTGGGGCATTAATACCCCTTCCCATGCATATGGTGACTTAATGAGGCGTGTCATAGAAGCCTCTTGGGGAAGTCAAAAGGCAATGATTTTGGAAACTTTAAGAGTTATAATAGTTAGTTACAACCCTCCAAATAATTATATGTTTTGCATGTTGATGGGAGTTAAGGTGGCACATGAAATAAGTTCCTTGGATGTGTAGGGTGACCTTCTGCCTTTTCCATACTTGGCCTTCCATTTTGTGATAATTAGGAGTGGAATTTTGCCTAGCTTGGGAGATATTGGATTTGCTAATGTAGGGTTTCATAACATAATTATTTGGGACCCAGGCTCGTGGACATATGCACAATCAGTAAGTGAGGTCTTTAAGTTTTGAAGGAAGAGATGTTACTTAGCCAGAAAACCAAGGCATCATCACTAAATCTCTCATCAATTTCTAATTCCCTGGTAATTTTCTTCTGCAAGTTCTATAAGTCTATCTCAAAATTGCATTGTCAGTGGCTATGTTGGTTTTTATGTTAAGGCTGTAGTGTGGTCCTTAGTCATGGCACTTGCATTTGTAGAGGGTATCATGAAGAGAGGGCTAGAACCTTTATACACATTGTGGTATGAGTTTGTCAGTAAGGCTATTGTTTTCGACGACAACCCTTTTGAAGAATCGTCCCCTTTAAAAATTTGCAGCTCTTATGTAGGAGTTATCACTTTTTCTCCCCTTCCTTCTTTGAACTGTGCCTTTCCCTCCTGGGGGGGTTCTTTCTAATGGAAATATGGGAGGTTTGGGTTGATATTCACCAAGGTCATCCTTCCTTGGTTGGGTTATGTAGTTCTTGGGTGACCAGAGGGGTGGAGAGTAGACTTGGTCACTTGTTACCTTTCGAACTTGGTGTGGGTGGTAGTTCCTTTAATGTTGGAAATCCAATTAAGGGTAGGAATGCGGTCTCCTTTTAGCCCTCATTTTTGTATGTGTATTGGATTTGGGCACACCAATAAGGCTTGGAAAATTTGGAAGAATCGACACACAATGTGTTGAACTTTGTTTTGGTAAATTCAAATTGATATTCTAAAGGCCATGCAATGTCAACGTGGTTACACACATTGGGGTGGTGGGCCACGGGGACATGGGGCATAACACTAGGTGGAGAATCATGACTTACGCGAAGAATTAGATCATCAGGCCGCCCATTCTCATGGAATAATAAAATCACCCCCTCATTTCGACTTTATGGAAAACTAGTTTCGAAAAGTTACTTAGCTCCTAGAATAGATCACGTGAGACTACCATGACAACAGTAGAAAAATTATTGGTTTTATGAATGGTCTCTAGCATAATCATTGGGATAAGATGAACCGCCTGGTAGAATTGCGTCTAGGCCAAAAGAGAATTCATGAGCGGCTAGACTATCTAGAAGGAAAAATGGAACACATGGAGGGACATGTTCACAAATATTTTCATGCTCTTCAGCCACCAGACAATGAACCAGATAATACAGATCTGAGAAACCTCTTAGATCAGGGATGGAAATTGGATTTGTTTTGGTTCTCGGGATTTTCTGGTATTTTTGGGTTATCTAGATCTAGTCTCTTAGTTTTCTTTTGATGTCGATGATGTTCTTTTGCTATTATATTCTAGCCAATAAGTCCAATAAGAATGAGACAAAAATCCTTTCGTTAATCAACTACTTGATACATCTTTTACATGAATTAATAGAAAATCTAAATTCACAAAAAAACTATATAATCTCTTATATATATAATTCCAATAAAACCATACAATTTATTAAATGAATATATTATGGAGAATTGATTAAAATAAATTAACACTTTAAACACCACAACAACTTAATTTATATATAGAATGAAAATACAAAATTTAAAATTGATGCAAGAGCATCCAGACTTAGCCTACAATGTGATTGTTTGTTCACATATTGTGGCTAAATGAGTTGAATTTCATTGACCTGATTGGTCAAAAGTTAGTGGTAGTAGAGAGGGTTGGATCTCTCGAAAATGATCTTTACTTCATCATTGTAGTAATTAGAGAATTGTATTATTTTTAGACTAAGGGATAAGTTGTTAGCACATGTGTGCAACAGAGCTTAAGAATAAAGATTTAATTGTTAGATTGATTAAAATAGAGATCAAGTTGCTAATGTAGTTAGAATAGGATTTGATTCTTAAACAAAAAAGAATGTAATGGAGAAGGATTAGTTGAGATGATAGGGATTTGAGTGAGTAAGCAAGAGTTTGAGTGATAGATAGGGTTTGAGGTTGTGACAGAGGTCAAATAAAACTACTATAATTGAGACGAGAGGGCCAACACCCTGTAATTCCCATTTTATTGAATAAATTGATTAAGTGTGTAATTGTGTGTTAGTTCTAGTGCAAAAGTTCATTGGTGTCTGCGCATCAGTGTTCTTGACCCTAAATGGGTATTTCATTTGTTTTAACGTTTTATTTATAAACCACAGCCTTTATGTGTTTTATCGTAAATCGCTGCCGATTCATGTTTAAAGTGAATATCGAGATTAAACGCTAAACCTTTGTTTAAGAGATTTATTAAAGTTTGATTTATGCACGTGGTAGTATTCAGGAAACCCATGAGTGGTATCTCGCGTGCCTTTCAAGTGGTAAGTGGTAATATTCCGAGTTCGCGCGATTAACTTTAGAGCTCGACACGTAGCAGATGGAGGAGGGAGAAAACAAATTTCTCGCATGCCTCTAAATTGTTAAAGACCGTGCTAGAGTCTGTGTGAGATCGTGCAACGATCGTTGGATCAGATAGAGTAAATCGACGGTGGAAAATCAACAGGCTAGTTAGTGATTGGGGAGAGCGATAACCGTTAGATCTGGAGAGAGGAGATCAATGGCGCAGAGTGAAAATATGGTTAAAAGGTAAAGTCAAAGTGGGACAGGCAGTGTTTAGTGGAAAAGTGAGACCCTCATGGAAAAGTAAACCATGTATAGAATCCGTTTAAGGCAGCTGATTGGTTATAAAGTAACCATTAATTTATTTTTATACTATCACCTTATTTCGTCAACCTCCTACATAAAAAATATAAAATATGGTGGAAAAATTTATATATACAATGAAAATACAAAATTTAAAATATAAAATATGTTGGAAATGTGATGGAAGAATTTTTATATGGTTAAGTGAGAGTGTTTATTTTCCATCCATTTTCTTGTGTTAATTTTTATAAGGAAGTGTTTATAATGAAACATATAAAATTTATTAAAGTAATAACAAATCCATTAAAGAGGATTGGTCAAATTAATATGTATGTTGTATATGATAACTACTTGAAAAACATATATCAACCTTAACCACTTGAAAAAACATTAAAACATGGTGGAAATGTGATGGAAGAATGTTTATAGGGTTAAGTGAGAATGTTTATTTTTGTAATGTTTTAATAAATTAAATAAAAATAATAATGTTAATAAATGAAATAATATTAATATATAAGTAAATTAAACAATAAATAGTAAATAAATGATAATAATATTAAATAAATAATAAAAAATATAATAATAGTAAATAAATAAAGTAATAAATAATAAATTGAAGTTATATATAGAAAAAATAAGTAAATTAAAAAAATGTAGAAAGGAATGAAATAAGAAAGAGTTAAATTAAGAAAATACCAATTTAAGTACAACGTATGACAAAAAGAAAGTTAACATAATGACACATGGATTGTGTACATGCAGACAATCTATGTGGATCCATTTCCAATCTCCTTTAATTTAATAGAGGAAAAAGGAGAAGAGAGACATTCATTTTTTGGGAGGAGAATGTTGAGAGACAAATGAGTCATTTGCAGTAGTAACTGATTGAAGGCTTGAGAATGGCTAGTTGTAAAAAGTTTATGTACAAATGATCCTATGGTTGGGTGGAGAGCCGTCCCCAAAAATTTGTTGCAGTTAGTAGGATTCAAGTAGTGTCACAACATTGTAATCAACAATAAGACATATCTTCATTTTACAGGTAAGTATATGCTACTCATGGTGAAAATTCATTTGAAAATTAGTTAAATATTTTCTATCAATTATTACCATTTGATGTAATTAGTTTGTATATTTTAATTATGGGTCATTACATAGAGTTGAAATATGCTTTGAGACCATATGTAATGACCTAGAATTAAAATATACAAACTAATTACATCAAACGGTAAAATCGATGCAAAATATTCAATTGATTTTCATATAATTTTTTTGAAAAACCATGAGCAATGAATACTTACCTGTAGAGTGAAGCTGTGTATATCGATTACGGTGTCATAATGCTACTTGAATCCAACTGACCACAACAAAATTTTGAGGATGACTCTCCACTCAATTGTAAGATTAATTGCGTAGAAACTTTCTACAATTGAACACCCCAAGCCCTCAATCAACTACTACTGCCAGTGACTTCTTTGTCTCTCAACATTCTTCTCCTAAAATATTGAATGCCTCTCATTGTTGAGAAATATAGGGACAACTAGATTAGGTAATTTCTCTCTACTTTCAAACTGCTTGTGATGTATTTTTAACTTGATTGGCCTCTTATTTCACTTGATTATTATTAGTATTCTCTTCACCAAACAACTACTAAACCATAAGGAACAATAAGACAAAAGACACAATATATAGACAATCAACCAAGGCCAAAACCTCTCCAACTGAGAGGAAAACCCACAAGAATTATTCTCTTCTTATAGAATCTTCAATTAATGAATTCCAAGACTTATGACCCTTGACAAAGACCCTCCAAGACCAATTAAAACCTTTCTTCCTTGTCGAGCTTTCCTTCTAGTACCTTTTGCAATTTCAAACTCACAACATATTCTTTTGCAACTTTGACGTGCCCAACAAATTCTTTTGCAACATCAATCTACCCAACAAATTCTTCTGGAACTTCAACCTACCAAGAAAATTCTTCTAGAAATTCGACCCAAAAATTTCTTCCTATCTTTTTGACTTGCATAGCAACACTTTGACTTGCCCAACAACTTTCTAGCACTCTGACCCTTCGACACTTCGACTTGCCCAAAAACTTTCTGGCACTTCAACTTTCCCAACAACTTTCCATCACTTATATTTTCTCAAAAACTGTAAAAACCCGAGTATGAGAGAGAGAGAGAGAGAGAGAGAGAGAGAGAGACCCAAAAATTATATCTTGCTTTTCTTCTTATTTTTTTTCCTTTTCCATCTACTTTCTTGAGGAGATCAGATTTTCTTGAGAGTGTGTCCAAATGAGGTCAAGTTCCTTCTTATTTATAGGATTTTGAGGGGTATAAATTGATATCTTTAGGCTGCCTTGTCCCTTCATGTAGGCCAACTTGATCTTTGCACCATGACGAGGTCTTGGAGGGTCTTTTAACTTTATTTTGACTCAAATAAATTTTCTTTACAATATGTAACATGTCCAGAAGGGTCTTACATACATGAAAATAACTCATTTGACTTGTAGACTCAATGACAAGCCCTAGAAGCACTCAATGAGTGCTTGAACTAAAAATAAATTTCGCTTGAGCGTGAAACCTATGCATCAAGAATAACAATAATGGATTTTTTTTCTCTTTTCATTAAATACATCAAAACATGATTACATATGTCATTATGAAAACTAAACCTAGTTACATATTTAAACACTCCCTCTTAACTAGGGAGATATTCATTATCCATACAACGTTCTTGGAAATTCTCAATATGAAGAGTTCCCATAAGAAGAGTCTAATTGGTAACCCATCTATTTAACATCATATCATCCAAAATTGTCACATAGCAAGGCCTTAACCAACAATTCTATCTCTCCACAAGATTAGAGCATAATTCGGGCAAGACAAATGAATTATAGACACCATCATCATTGTCTCTCAAGGTACATACCCCACCTGGGTGTTTACAGAGTATGTCCTTCTAGGACTATTCTTATCTTGGATTCTCAATCCTCAAAGAATATCGGTCCTCTTCAACTACTCTTATCTTGGATTCCCTTACTCATCCTCAAAGAGTTTCAGATGCCATATGCTTACCCAATCCTCCATTATTTCTTTCCAAAGTGAAGACAAGAATGATGTGTCTATCAATCCCTCTCAAATAGGGAAGATATACCCATTCCTATAAAGGAATGTACCCATTCTTATAAAACGAATGTACCTAATATCCTTCTTATTCATTGACCTTTCCAAGCTCCCTCTTAACCACAGACTTGCTTCTAACAACTTTCTACTCTAGATCATGGGACTATCAACTACTTGTGGGGCTAATTCTTTAGATGTCATAAGGTTCATATTCAACATTATGGAGCCTTCATCTTTTATTTGTAAGGAAATGACCATCCATCACTTTCCTTCATGAACCATGTCATCCTTGTCTTCATCGGAAAGTGATCTTCTAGTCCACATCTAAATTTTCTTCATGTTTCTACCTCTTCCAAGTCATATTTCCTTTAGGATCTTCCATCCAAAAACATGAGTGCTAGTAGTAGGTGATATCTACAATGCTCTTTCGGTAGCCTTATACCAACCCATCCATATGTTATTAAAAGATAAAAAAATAACATCAAATCACAATTACCTTTTATGATGGCCTTTCATCATGACATATTTATTTCCTGCAACATCCTACACATTCATAAAAAAATCTTAAATACTTAATATGTCAAGGGTATCCTTTCTTTAAAGACCTTATCACAATCTTCTTCTCTATGGAGATGTCATGATCAATTCTTCTAATCATCGGATTTTTACTTCCCTTTTTCTTACGTGACCATAGTTGCATCCTTCATGATCTCTTCTTTCTTTCTTCACATATTGCTTCCCAGGAACTCATAGTTCCTTCATCTTTGTCAACTACTTAATATTCCATATGATAAAATATTATGTTGATTTCATCTTGTCAACATGTGAACCATGCTTTCATGCATCTTTCCAAGGAAGAGATTCCATTTCTTTTATCATGCCCATAAGCTAGAGAATTTACCCATGATGTCTGCAACTATATGATGACATGACTTAATCTATCAAATATATACATACCTATTTTCTCTTTAAGGTCATATAAACTTCCTTTGGAAACTTTCTTTCCTTGATTGGAAGTAATTCAACCATCTTGACCTACTGCACTTGTCTACCACCATATCATCATCCTTCTAAACATTGTATCCCACACAAGGTGGAATGATCAACGATACACTTTCTTCTTCTAAGTAGAGGTGAACGTTCTAACGAAGATTCCAATGAATGACCTTGATTATCCTCATCCTGCAAATGCTCCTTCCTAAGATGATGTATGATGATTTCTTTTTACCATGCTATATGAATTTGTTTCAACCATATAAACTATCTATCAATGTGGTTACCAAGAGCTCCTTCATTTTTATGATGAGTGCTACATACATGTAGACTTCTACTTCAACTATCTTTCAAGCTTCTATAAGGATGTCAAGATCTCTTACTTCAATCATATGCTTCTAATATGATGCATCCTATCATACTTACAATGTTTCCTACCGTAATAGCTATTATTTACAAAAATGAAAAGAACTTAGTGAAGGAGATTATCTTAGTCATAGTAGAGATATCTTACTTCCTTCTCTGGTTTCTTCTTCTCAAGTTCTTCCACTTCTTCGGTGATATGGGCTTCTTCCCTTCCTATTTTGTTGTTTTCCTTCTTGAGTTTAGGAAAATTTCTCTTGCAGTGCCCATATTCATAACAACCATAGCATTGGACCTTTGACATATTCTTCTTGTTCTTTTTCTGAGGACCAAACCTTCCAAACTTTCCTTTCTTCCTAGACATCGTAGAAAATGCTTTCTCATTTAATCCTATATTGCTTTTTGACTTCAATTTGGATTCTTCAATTTTATACAATGACCAAAGTTCACTGAATGGGTGGCTTCCTTCTTTCCAAAGATGCTAGATGTGAAGTTTCCCCATTCATCTCGAAGTGCATTGAGCACTATGGTGGTCATTTCTTTATTGGACATTATTTCTCCCAACTCTTGTAGTTTGTCTCTTATTTCTAATACCTTCATAAAATATGGGGATATTCCATCTTCCTTTGAGATGTTCACTTTGTACAATTTGTTCTTCAAAGATATCACTTCTCCTGTAGTACTTACGAAGAAAAATTTTAATTACTTGTCATATATTTCTTTTGGTGTCTCCAACTTTGATACATAAGGTATGAGGGGATCCTTGATGGATTCAATGAGAATCCTTTGAGCCCTTACTTCCCCTTTCATATATTTTTCTAGAGCTTGAGCTTATTCCTTTGGAGGCTTATTGATTTATCCCTTAACATGTTCAATGACTTCATTTTTTGTGAGGATCAAATTCGTCCTCTTCTTCCATGCAAGAAAATTTGATGACCCAAAAAAATTGTTGCTTTCATTGCAAAATGAAGTCATTTTGATAGTAGATTCAGTCATAAATATAGAGGTACTTACTTTTCAAGTGAAGATGCTCCTTTATGAAAATATCTTCAACTTGATTCATTCTTGATTTTGATGATGACGTTGATAATAGAAGATGTCTTCTTGATGAAGATTCCTTCCTTCAAAAGTGATCCTTCAAAGCGAGGGAGATCACCTTGATTCATTGATGATTATGACAACACCTCTTCTTGCTTCCCTTTGATGTATATACTTAAATATGCTTAAATGAGTAGTCCTTCTTCAAGTGGAGGTAGGGTCCTATAGATCTTATCTTTGTGATGACAATGTGAGCTTCTCAAGAATGCTTCAAGTGTAGAACATTTCTTCAAATGAGCTATGAGGTCTTCTCCTTGTTGTAGCTTCTAAATGGTGTGATCCTTGTGTAGTACTTCTTGATGATTCAATGTCCTCTTTGATGTATTGACCTTTCTTGATAATCCTTTTGATGGTCCTTCCTCAAGCTGTCCTTCCTTGTCTTGTTACCTTAGCTCCGAAACCATGTTGAGAAATCTAGGGGCAACTAGATTAGGTGATTTCTCTTACTTTAATCACTTCTTGTGATGGATTTTTACTTAACTTGATTAACTTATTCTTTCACTTGATTATTATTAGTATTCTCTTCATCAAACAACTACCAAACCATAAAGAACAATAAGACAAAGGACACAAGATATAGGTAATCAACCAGGGCCAAAACCTCTCCAACTGAGAGGAAAACCCACAAGAATTGTTCTCTTCTTATAAAATCTTCAATTGATGAATTCCAAGGCCTATGACCCTTGACCAAGATCCTACAAGACCAAGTCAAACCTTTCTTCCATGACGAGCTTTCCTTTCAACACCTTATGTAATTTCAACCTTCCAGCAGATTCTTCTCCAACTTCGACCTACCAATTATTCTGTTGCAACTTCAACCTGCCCAGCAAATTCTTCTAGATCTTCAACCCGCCTAGCAAATTCTTTTGGAACTTTCACCTAGCCAACAAATTATTTAGGAACTTCGACCCACAGTTTCTTCCTAGCACTTTGACTTCCAACAACTTTCTAACACTTCGACTTCCAAGCACTTTGACTTTCCCAACAACTTTCTAGCACTTCGACTTCCCTAACAACCTTCCAACACTTTGATTTTCCCAGTAAATGTAGAAACCCTAGCATGACAGAGAGAGAGGCTCAAAACTTTGATCTTGCTTTTCTTATTCTTTTTCATCCTTTTCCAACTACTTCCTTGAGGAGATTGAACTTGCTTGAGAGTGTGTCCAAATGAGGTCGAGTTCCTTCTTATTTATAGGCTTTTGAGGGGTACAAATTGCTATCTTTAGGCCAACTTGTCCCTTCATGTATGCCGACTTAATATTTGAATCATGATGAGGTCTTGGAGGGTCTTTTGACTCAAATAATTTTTCTTTACAATATGTAACATGCCTAGAAGGGTCTTTCATAAATGAAAATGACGCAATTGACTTGTAGACTCAATGATAAGCCCTAGTAACCCTAATTGGGCGCTGACTTAAAAATAAATTTCGCTCAAGTATGATTCCCATGCCTCAAGAATAACAATACTAAATTTATTTTTCTATTTTCATTAAATACATAAAATCATGATTACATATGTCATTATGAAGACCGAACCTGGCTACATATTTCAACACTCATCTCCTTTTCTTTTTTCTATTAAATGGAAGGGGATTGGAAAGGGATCCACATGCACATAATCCATGTGTCATCATGCCAACTTTTATTTTTTCACACAAGTTTTACTTCACTCAACCTAATTATTATTATTATTAGATTAATTAATATGGGACATTATAATTTTCCATCCATTTTTTGTGTTAATTTTTATAGAGAAGTTCTTATAATTAACTGATTTAGTCAGGAGTAGAGTTGAAGCAAATCGATTGTAAATTGATTTTAAAAATAAGAAGTTAGTATATTTTTTTGATTTGAAGTAGGTTTTATGTCTCTCAAACCTTTTTGGTTGAGGAAATAGGTTATGCAAAGAGTCTTATGTTTTTCATGGATTTCTACTGAATTGTCCATTTACTATAGATTTTATAATTATTTAGAGTTATATAAAGTTTTTTTGACACTTAATGTTATAAATTAATAAATATAATTTTAGAAAAGTTATGTATCAACTTTAAATAAATTAATTATTAATTAAATGAATTTATTAATTAAAATTTAATACTATTTAATATTGGTTAAGTCTGTACATGTAATTATTTATTTGTAATTAAGGTATTTAAATTTATTTTGTGACTCTAATTTTTTTTAAATAACTAAAAATAAATATTGAAACAATTTAGTCATTGTTTAACATCTTATATTAATTAAATATGACTAATAAGTAATCATCAACACACAAACATATGCACATTTTTTTATTATTAAAATACTCCCCTTAAATTTTATATATTTTTTAATCAGATAACATTAATTATTACACCTTAACATTTTAAAAATTAATTACAAATTTTATACACTAACACTAAATCTCTATAATTTATATACCATTTTGAAATGACTACTTCCTAAAATATTTGGAAATAATATTAAATATTAAGAAACACAAAATTGCTTTTTATTTATATAATATATTATATATATATAATATATTATATATTAATTGTGTAAATTTTATTGCAATTATATATTATATATACAATTATATTCATTATAAATATATTAATTAAATTATTTTTTTATTTAATTAAAATTTATACTATAATATATATATATATATTATATTATATTATATATATTATTATAATTATATAATTTACATTTTTTTAATTCAAATTTAATACCAACAACTAAAGATAACTCCAAACAAGAAGAGAGCCAACAATAAATAGGCAGATAGTTACAAAAATAAAATAAAAAAATCCGCTTAACCTCAACCTCTACCATTAAAAAAATTTGAGAAGCTATAAATCTACTTCCAATTAATCAATTTTACTATGAGATATTTCCAATTTTACTATTAGATATTTCCAGTCAGGGGTTAAATTTGATGCCCGTATGCGTGTATTTCACATTTTTACCCGTAAAATACGTTTTAATCTAAAACCTCCACGTCATGCTCAACTTGCCATTCATTTTAAAAAATTAAAAGTTTAAAAGAAAAAATTTATAATTTTTTTTTTTATATATATATATGGGTGAACAGTGTAACGTTTAAATTTTTAATCTCCACAAGCTCCAAAGTCCAGACTCTGGCCAGGGCAACTTGCAGTCGTACTCACTCCATTGAATTCACAAAAATAGGGGTAATTTTAGGGGCGAATGTTCGCCATTTGGCGAAATTAAGGGGTTTTAAATTTTTAGTGGGCGAATATTTTGTATCATAGTACATTTTTACAAATCACCTCAAATAGCCCACCTTATTTTAAGGGAGAGGGTAAAAAAGGTAAATTTAGCCCTTGAAATTAGGAGTTACAACCTTCCATTCGCCCATTTTCAAGAATAGGTTTTATTTAAGTGAATCCATTGGCCCATTTTCCAAATAGGTTTTATTTAAGGAGTTTTGGTCCATTAATAAAAATATAAATAAATGAGAGGTATGGTAAATAAATAAAGCATTTTTATATTTACTCCATAAGTCACCTTATATACATGCAAGGGTGTAAACAAATAAAAATATAAGTAAAGTGGAG
>APFE030340682.1:37010-50741 GCA_000404065.3 Pinus taeda
ACATGGTATTGACCCATGGTATTCACCAAAATGGCACATGGTATTGACCCATGGTATTCACTTGGAATGTAGCCTATCTAAATGGGGGAATTAAACCAGAATAGATCCATCTTTACTCTGGATCTACTAACCCGTGAGAGATTGCGTTGCCAGGTTTTTGAAATCCCTCCCTCTCTGTACAAATAAAAACTACACTGTTATAGCTGGTAATTTCTTGTAATTTCTTGAAGTGATTCATGGATGGATGATATAATTGTGTGGTGCCAAATTTTACATAATATTGAGTAAACAAATTAGGAATTATATTTTATACTACATTTGGTCCTGCATTATTCGTTTGTTTCTCTAGTACTTCAAGTATTTGTATCTTAATGCAATTCTATTTTATATTCAGCCCTGTATTATTCTAATTTTCATGATGTATTTTGTGATTCTAATGTCGTTTCAGTTATCTCTTTCCTATGGTGGTGTTGGATGTCGAGGAACACTTGATGACTGACATGCTTTATGCTCTGCAAAATGTCAGGTATTTTCTTAGTTGCATATAGAAAGATCAGAGAAAAGGATTTATCGCTATGCTTTGGATAATTATCCATGCCATTGCCAGACTGCCATTTAGATGTTTATCAATGGCATATTTGAAATTTCAGTAGAGCTTGTTGCATTGAATCTATTTGTCTTTAGTGGGATATTAAACCAGCTGAATTCTGAGTAGTGGGTTATGTAAAAAATTGAGCTTTGTTTTGATTTGTTTAAAAAATTGGACTGGACTTTTATATGTTATGATTCGTAAGAGCTTGATGCATTGAATTCATTTGTCTTTAATGGGATTTAAACCCGCTGATCTGGGTAGTGGGTTATGTAAAAAATTGAGCTTTGTTTTGTATTTGCTGTAAAAAATTGGACTGGACTTTCAACAATGGTTTGTGCAGTAAATAGCATTAGACTGTTGGGTTTTGTCTGAAATGAGGTTGAACACAACTTCTTGTCTGCAAAGTCGGTTGTTGGGCCATCCATCAAAAGGGTCGTTGTATCCAACCAAGAAATCATGCACGTTATGTTTTTGGTTTGAAAATTATTTCACAACTATTGTTCTTTTATTGTACAATTTGAAATTAGATAAAACTTGTACAAATAAATTTTAAAAGTCATATGATGGGCAGTGTAAAAATAAAAACGTCATAAAAAAATTCCTTGACAAATAAGGTCACCCGTCAAATTTAACCCCTGTTTCCAATTATCAGTATCCTAGTTTTACATTATCACTTAGTCAATCAATTACATTCTTTGTTCAATAAAACCTATATAAATAAATTAATAATTAATAAACATTATCAATCATTTTTACCAAAAAAAATAAAAATAAACATAAAAAAGTAATTTTCCTTTTCTGTGCATGCTTTAATTTCCAACGAATCTTAGTCTTGCCAAGTGGTTCTCATGCTTATCATTCGAACTTGATTAATCCTCCTTTATACGTTTGTTTTATATTACTCTAATAAAATTATTTTTTTGGTTAATTATGTTTCATGTATTTATAATAATATAATATTTATTATTACTTTAGTTTGTATATGGGTTTTAATATACTTATTGTTATAATATTTATATTTATTTATCTTTTAATATATTAATTTTTAATATTTTAAATTGAGTATGATGATCATTTATTTATATATAAATTCACACATTATTAGATTATTGAAGTAAATCAAGATTAGTCACGAAATATTTTTACCAAGTAAATTTATTTGAAGGTATCACTTCCTATCGCCTCAATCACGAAGTTTGACTCCAAGGGTGTTGAGAGAATTGAACACGTGGTCTCTCATAGCAAAGGTGCTTTAATGACGGGCACTCAATCAATTGAGCTAACGCTTACGGCTCGTAGTGGGTATTACATACTCTCTTTTTACAACTCTTCATCTTGAAGTGGTAATTAAGAAAAAGAAAGGACGTTATTATGATTTACATGTAATTTTATTATTCTCAAACACTTAGTTATCACTAGTTTCCCCCTAACTCTGGATTGGGTGACTGTGGTGGCTAGTGACACCTCTACCACATCGCAGGAGATCGATTGATCTTCTATTCTTTCCTAGTATCTTTTCTTAGCAATCTATACAAATGTACCTTAGTTGTTATGACGATTCATGGGAGGTTGATGGCTATTCAGTGTGAGATGAGGACAACTTTAATCCTGAGTATATGAGGTTTAAGGAATGCCATTGGCATCATTGATTTGAATGGTGGAAACATCTTTGAGTAGTTACGTAAGTAGAAGACAATGAATATGGGTGGTGCAGGTCTCTTTAACCAGTGATGCTTTAGTTGGTTCAAAACATATACAAACCTTTTTATAACCTAAGCCCCTCTTATTTGCTTTGGATGACCAAAATGGATAGCTTCTATCACCATCTCTCTTGTCTTGTTTGACATTTAAATGATTTCTAGGTGCATGCACTTCACTTTAACATGGTTGGTGTTCTTTATTATTTCTAGGTTCATGGTATCGTGTCCTCTATTAACAGTAAAGAGATTTGAATCTTATAGGTTGGTAAGAGTTAAAGGGTTTCCCCAGCCTTCCAGGTATTGGTTGGTGGTGTTTGTGGTGTAGAGGGTCGCCTAGTTTCCTTCTTTACCCCTCTTGTTTCAAGATAATGTGTTAGCTGGAGATTTATCATTCTTGGTGGGAGTATGGTGGTGGTTATTGAAGCATTTTGAGCTTGTAGGTGGGTATTTACTCACAACTTAGTGGGGGATAAAACCATGCTCTTGTCGCTTCATAATTGGCTAACAAGGATGGCAATAAAGTGAAGAATGGGACCCTCAAATCTAGTCAACAAGGTGCAATGTAAAAATGTAAGGCCAAAGTATCAACCAACAAGCATGCCATGCTTTGATCTTGGGGCACAGGTGCAAAAAGCCTGAGATTTGGTTTCCTTTTTGGAAGACCTTAGAAAACCATATCTATGATCATTTTTATACAATATTAATATATGAAATAGCTTAAAAAAACACGATCATCCCCTCCTTTTTTTGTTTTTTCCTAAATACAAAATAAATACTTATGAAGTAATTAAAACATGCAAATTCAATAATTAAGAAATCAAATTTAATACCATAAAAAATTGCTTCAGACACATCATTTCCAAAATGGACTAAATCCACAAACAAAAACCTCAATTTTTTTTAAAAAGTATCTCTTCATTTACATGACAATCCCCTCCTAATTCTTGGAAAATCCATTCAATCCTCCAACATTTATATCCCAATTTCGCCACGTCTTAGTGCTCGAAAGATCCTGATTTCCATGACATGGGTCTCCCTATTGACGCTAGTGTTTATATGCCTCATGGAATGGTGTGATAATTCATCATGTGGATGTTTACAGTAGACATAGAATATTTCAATGCTATTATGGCTTTAAGCATTTATAAGGATTTGTAGCCAACATTTATCTGCATGGATCTTTGGTCTCAAGAAATACAAATTGACCTAGTCTATCTAGTACTTATTTATCCTCAACATACACATGTAATTTCTTATGATTTCTAGTTGTCCGACCTAACGCACTTTTGATTTCTAGTTGTCCGACCTGATTTATGAAATCACTCATGCTCATACCATGTAACATCAAAAACAATGAATCATTTCAACAAGACTCTTTTAAAATGCAATTGTTTTATCTTCCTTTCATGAGTTGGGTATTTTAGATAATTGATTTTAATCGTCAACCTATCATGTGTATGCTCAAGATATATTTTCATGAATTATAGATATATTTCGCAATTCATTTATCTTTAAATTATATTTTTAAGTGGCATGGAAATAACTAAGTTACATCTTATAATCAGAGAATTTATATTACTATTAAAAAATCTATTAAAACATGAATTTATAGTAGCTATTATTTCTATCGATTTGCAATTAGGGAAAGTAGACTAGTAGTATAAAAACTAACTTTAAGACTGTTCATAATGTTTATGATTTGATGAACTCATAAGACAAAAAAAGTAAAAAGATATAGAAAGAAAATATTGCATGGACTAGAAAACATTATTGCACTACTGGAAATTATATTGCTAGCATGAGCATATGCCATATAGCCTTTCATTATGTCAGGTTGTTCTCTTGACTTGGAGGTCGGGGTTCTCCATTTGTACTTGATGTGGAAGGATCCATGCATGTGATTCTCTTAGTCAAGAGTGTGATTTTCTTGTTGATGTTGTCCATTTTTTCCATTAGCTCAACCATACAAATGATTATTTCCTGTTGAGTTTCAACCCTAACTATGAGGATTCTTTCCATCAAATTTTGTGTGCTAGTATAGATTAACAATTTGCATATAAGAAGAACTTCTCATTTTGGTCGAGTTCCTTACGTCTAGGATCTAGTCTCAGGTTTCCTGGTCCACATGTGTGTCAAGAATGTACCTTTAGGATTGTTTGACTTGCTCCTCCACATCAGATATATCTCTTTGGACAAATTTAGAGATAATATCCCTATATCTTTTGATGGTCGTCCTAGCTGAAGTTTGTGCATGGGTGCCCCAAAGAGATGGGGGACAAAAATTAGGGGAAAGGGGAGGACCAGGTCACCCCCTTCTGCGATGACGAGAAGGCTCAATAATTCGACACCTGACCATGCTTGGCTCAAGGGAACAACAAAGAGAATAATGGGGGAGGGAAAGACATAAGATATTGGTGAATGATTAGGGAGTGGCAAAGGAGAGCTTATAAAATGAGAGAGAATCCAAACACAAGATTGGAGCGGTGAGGGAAGGGTTTGGCCAAGAGGTGATGCCAATGGCTCAGGAGGGGAAACTAGTGAGAGCACTAGAGGTCAACAAGGGAAATAAAGAGATTCTGAGGAGAATTGAGAGAGATTAGGGTAAAATGAAGCAACATAAATAAAATTAACCCAAAAAAGGGAGACTCAAGATCCAAATGCCAAAAGAACCCATGAAAGACAAAGAACCAAAAGATATAAAATGCAGGACTGAGGCATGATTTCCAGGCATAAGCATAAAGAAATTGAACATGAGTGAGTTGGTCACACTGTGTGGGATCACACATAGTGGCGAGAGTAGCTTGTAGCATATTGATTCAAAATTATAATCAAAGCCTCTAGCCTTAGTCACTCCATGAATTAACTCTATTAGAGCAAAGACACCAACACTATCCACCTCCCACCATTGTTGGCTAGTTATAACTATTTTGAAGTAATCCCTACTCACCAGGTGGTCTTCTTATTTCCATTTCCCTACATAATTGGCTTATCACTACCTATATCCTTCCATGATTATCAACCTTCTTCCTCGAATGTATAAACCTTTATGTCTTGGTACCTTCCCTAAATTTCACACACTCCATGTTCGTGCTACTATTACAGACATTAAGTTGTTGATTTTACTTCATTTGGTTTAATGACAGGGTGGAAATGTAGGTTGCGAGGTGGAGGAAGTTTGCTTACTTATATCATGTTTTCATACATTCATCCTCAGGCTTGTATGGTGTTTTAGATGATCACCCCATGTGGGGATTGTAGTCTTGTTCTGTTGTTTTAGTGTAAGTTTCTTTTAGTTTTTTTGAAGTTAGCTACCTCCACTTTGAATCTAGAAACCCATTTTTGAAGTATAATCCTACAATTTATATCTTGTTTACCAGTTTATTGCCACTTCTTCAGACGTGTTGGAGAATGAGCACATCAAATTTCGTTATTTTCCCAACTATGTTTTCTAGACTGGTTGATAGTCTCTAGCTATTTGTAACTTTGGTCCGACTAGAGCCACTTTATATTTTATTGATCATATTAATGATTGTCTTAGGATCCCCCTCTAATATGAGTTTTTCCATACTTAGATTTTCCGCTATTCTTCTACCTTACTCAATGACATACAACTTTTCTACATTGTTGGTATCATAACTAAGAGTTCCAACATATACATGTTGTTTTTGACCCTATTCATTTCGAAGTGCTCCTCCATAGTTGGCTAGGATTGGATTTCCCTTAGAGGCTCCATTAAAGTTTAATTTGATGAATCCATATGGTGGGGGCTACCATTGGTTAGGGATTTCTTATCAGTAGGGGTTGTGTGAAGTTGGTTTGTTGTAATTGATTGGTGTAGTCGCAAAAGCCTTAATATGGTTGATTCTGCCATCTTGAATTTCCAATCTTGAGTGGTCTAAAGGGATATTAAAATTGTTTCTTTGAATTTCTTAATGATTGCATGCAATACATGGTTTAGCTCCTCTTTTTTGTTCTTGAATATTATTTTATTATGTTATTTCTATATTTCCCAAACTATGAATCCCAGGAAAAAAATACCAGGGTCTATTGATAATTTTGTTCTTGAATGGTTCTGGTCTCCATTCTTAAAGCATGAATTTTCATGGTGGTTCTATTTTTGTCATTTTTCCTGAAGTTGGTGGTCATTCTATCCCATATTTCCAAGGAAAATTAATAGTCATTTAGTAGATGCTCCACCATTCCTATATTTTAACACCATAGATGACATTGTGCTAGACCTTTGAAAACCTCCTTTTTGGAGTTTGTCCCACATCAAGGTTTTATTTTTTAATAGAAGCCATATGAAAATTGTTATTTTGAGCCAATTGAGCTTTCCATAATTTCTTCCATTTATTTTTCTCATTTTATTTTTATGCACTTGTGATAATGTTGTAAGGTTCTTTGAGATTGAAATTTCCTTTGTTATTCTTCCATCATATGAGTATATCATCCCCAGTGAGAATTTTAATTTTCTTGAGTGCCAATGTAACAACCTTGGTGAAAAGTTCATGTAATAAAAGTTAATAAAGGAAAAATAAGACCACGGGCAAGGGACACTTATTCCAAGCTGAATGTTGGGCAAAGATATCCTAGTGTGCATCACTGTATGTTTGTTTTTTCTAAGGAAAATTGGCAAAGGAAAAGGAAAAGACATTAAAAAGAAAAAATACATTTTTGGCAAATTTATTTATGAAATTCAAAGAAATTAGGAGAAAACTAAGGTGAAAGGTCACAGATTGCATGTGAGGAGGAAATTGAAGGAAAATAATGGAAAATGAAGAAAATAGAGGCCTCATTAATCAAAAGGCTTCTGAAGATCAGTTGGTAACCTTTTGTTAGTTCAAATTTGGAGCTCTCTCATTCTTCCCCCTCTCTTTCACTTTTGGTCACTTAGAGTTTTCTTGGAACACTCTGGATTTGGATCAAGGAAGGAAAAGTAAGCAAAGGGAAATGAAGGAAAGAAAGGATCAAGGAAGGAAGATAAGGATCAAGTATCTTCAACAAGAATACTTGCAGGTAACCTTTTAAATGTGTGATTTTCTAACCGGTTTCGACATGCATGGCTTTGCATGTTGGTGTATGGTTATCATGTTGTCGGTGACATGGATTTATTGGGTTATGACAATGGTTTTCAGCCTAGCCTTGCCTTTTTCTGGAGGCCATGGTATGTTGGGATATTTATCTCGGTTTTGAGATGTGGTTTTTCGGATGGATTTCAGAATTCAGGGCAGAGGTGGTCTCAAGTTTCATTCCCAAAGGCCTAGGAATACCTTGACCAGTTTTGGAGTGATACATAGTAAATCCTGAGGGAGAAGTCTTAGTTTAGGGCTTAGCGATCTAGGTTTGGATTGCGGTAAAGCCTGAGAGACAAGGAGATAGAAAATTCCTCAAGGATAGTTATGGATTTCATATGGAATTCCAAGTTTTGTTCGGTTGTGATCAGAGCACCGATTTTGGTGTGATCACAGTTTGGTGAAGATGGAGGTGGTTTAACCTCTGGATTCCCTTAGTTTTTCTTGATTGGTTGTTCTATGAGATTCCACATTAATAATTGGAATATGGCATGGGGATGACTAGCTGAAAGAGAGGTTTGATTTAGCCATGTCTACGGTCGGGTGGTACGTGGAAGTCTCGAACTTGGTTAGATTTTCCTATGATTAATAAAAGCTAAGTTCTCTTACTTTTTCACTAGTTTATATGTGGATTTAATGGTTGTCATATACTTGATATTTATATGGTTTAATGTTGGTTATAAGCATCGTTAAATGACTGGTTCAAGTCATGGTTATTTCATGTATTTAATTGTAATTGTTAAATGGATGGATGCAATACCTAATTGATGATATAATAGTTCAATGGGGAAGGTGGTGATCCTTCTGGTTATGTTTCATAAGTTCTTTCAATCATTTATGCTTTGTCTTGTATCCTAGACTTGTAGGTTGCATTGATGCCAAGTGTTTGACAGAATGTCAGTCCCGGTTGAGGATGATCAAGCCTAGTACTTAGGTTTATTTTTGATTTATCAACATTGTTCTCACATCTTTGATGGATTTTGAAGGTTGTAGCAAGTTTTGTCCAGAGGCCGAGATTCTGAGCTAGAAAAGTGGCTCAAATATTGGGGTCGCTGGCATAGGTATGCTGAGAAAATTCCATAGTCGTTGGTACATAGGCCTATGAGAGCAAATTTGGGTTGCTAGAAAGTGTCATGCCTATATCATGAGAGTGACCAGGGGTTAAAAGGCTTAAATCATCAGTGGGACTCAAGGATAGGATGTATGAATGGCTGACATGTCTCCTTAGGGCATTGTTGTTGATGTGGATGGGTTTGTTTGATATGTTCCATTGATTCCATTTCCTTAAGGTCACCAAGGAAGTTGAATCTCTCACAATAGCCTCTCTCATCACATGTTTACCCTGGCTGATAGATAGCTTGGGTGGACTTGGGAGGAGGGGGTGTCATAGATTGGTATCAGAGCATGGTTGCGCTCTCCTTGGGTGAAGGTGCTCGATCATGCATGCATGTCAGTTGCATGTGTGTATCTCACAGTTGAATTCCATGTGCTTGTTGCATTGCATAATGTTAATCATGATAGTATTAAGGTTGTCATGAGGAACTTGATGTGATTTTGTGGGATGCATTGTCGGAAGTGTTGTCACTCACTGCTTCACAGGTCATCAATTTCTTCAAAATCCAAATAGAAATGATGTTTGATGCCAAATTATGAGCCACAGAGGCTGTGAGGGCTAGATGGGAACCTCACTAGTGTGCAGTGGTCAAAAAGGGATTTCCATTGGTATATAGAAATCCAAAAAAGTGTTCCTAGATCAAAAGTTCGAACCTACTAAAGAATCCCTTTAGAAAGCTCAAAAAAGCCAAAAAAATGGTTGTGTTGAAAAAAATTGCAATCGGGACCTAGGAGGCTCATCACATATCGCATATCGGTGTTTAGACAGATATGGAGCACTGAATGAGTGTGAAAACACGATTCGTCGATCACCGATATCGCATATCGGCAGTCGGCGGGTCAGGGCACAACGTATCGATGATCTATTATCAGAAGGGTCCTAGGACACAAGCTTAATGATTATCCAAGGTTCATAAGTTTGTGCGGGGGCTGATCTGCGATATAACGGTGTATCACTGGGGGAGGGATAAAACACTTTAACGAAGGAAATGATTGCAAAACCAAGGCAAATCGCCCCCTTCTCTCTCCTCCACATGGAAGTACGATGTTACAACAATCGACGATTAGTGGCTTTGGGTTCTCGGCTATTAGCGATCGACAGGGGTCACAACTCCAAAACATGGTAAGTCACCAATATTGCGATTTAGTGCAAAGTCGTCGAGGAGGCCAAAAAATCATTTGCAAAGGAAATATTTGTGAACACAGGGCCGGGAAGGCCATTTTATCTCTCTCCTCTAGGGGGCCATTTTGTGGCCCCTGATTGGTCCTCAAAACAAACATAGAAGCTGACATCATCAGTGACGTGGAAGTACAAAGGGTGACATGGCCATACAGGGGACAAGTGTCACCCAATTTTAGTATTTTCAGGGGTGAGATGGGGCCATTTCCAGGTGCCATGTCTCATCATTCACAGGGTGACATGAGGCAGTGATGACGTCACCCCATAGATTGGTGTTCGCAATAGTTAAGGGAAAACACTAAAGGCGATGGAGCTTGTGATTGTGATAAGCAGGACTTCCCCCCATATGCGATTGTGGTAAGGAAGAAGCCCCCATATGTGATAAATTATTACGACAAGGTCTATAAAGGTCTCACATTTAGACTAACGACCTGCTCCAAAGAAAAAAGTAAAGAGTCCCCCCTTCCTGCAGTTGCGATTGTGATATCTTTTGGCAGGCTTGACCCCATATATCGACGATTGCAAGGATAAAGGGAAGTTCCACGGGAAAAACAAAATAACACGCTAAAGTGCAGGATTTCATAATAACAAAGGAAATAAGCCCCTCGGTAGGAGCCTGAAGTCCTCAGCGCTGGAGGGCTAAGCCCCTGGTCATAGCCCTGGTCATATGATAAGAAAGTCAGAAAGGGGCTGAAAACATAGGGGCTAAATGGGAAATTAAAAGTGCCTGCCTATTCATTTGTTTCAAACATTAAGGACCCACGGACATGGTGCTCTGATAGTGTTCTGCAGCAGTTTCAAAGGACGTATGGGTCGATAGCTCTGGTATTGAATGAAGCAGGGTGATAGTGCATAAATTATAGTATGGGAGGCCTCTACGGAGACTTAATGCCTTGACATGGAGTCTTGCTCCTCTGCATAGTGCAACCCTACCCAAAAACATTCCATCACTTCTCCATGAAATAGCTCACTCAGGAATTTAAGGAAGAATTGACAGAAGTTGACTGATGTAGTAGTAAACCACCTCAACAGTAGAGAGAAGCATGACAATGACAGGGATGTGGCTCCATCCAAGACCTCCACTGAAGCAGCAAGGGGACACCTCCTCCTTCCTCTCTCGACCTTCTTTCTCTAAGCATTTATTTCTATATTCTTCCAAGAAATGGATTTGATCCCTGTTGTAATCTTAGGTAGGTGATAGCAGATCCTGATAGAGCCAAGACATCTAGTCTATCATGACACTTGGGGCTCAGGCTCAAATATTTGGATTGTAATTCAAAGCTCTCCCCCTCTTCTTATAAATAGGGGGATGAAACATAATAGAGCTATTGCATATTCTCAGACCCATGAGGGTTAAACTCTGTGTTACCATTTTGGTTCAATATGTTTTTATGGGACATCACTAATACCATGGCTGAGTGTATGGACTGGTTATTCGGTCCTTTAGGATAAATGGTGCTTTCCTGTTGATTCCAACCATGATTAATATTCAACACATTTCCTCTTGGTAAATCTCACTTCATTTGTGTTTTCCCATTCCTAAAATAGTGTAATGAGGCTGTTGGTTTCTTTACTGATTCGTGGATTGATATTAGTTGCTAAATAGAGAATAGTACCTGGGGTAGCTCAGATTTAATTTAACTATTGGCAGAGAATGATACCCATGTCATGTTTAGCCTGAAACTTTCTTTTGCACTCCTCTATTTCTATCCTCTCATTGGAAAACCATGGTTTAGGATTTTGTCTTGCTTACATCCCTATCAATTGAGTTCCCCTTTCTATTGGAACATTGTTGCCTAGGATTTTGTTTGTTACAGTATGTTATGCTTCTTAACCTGCAAAGTAATACTGAACAGAGAATATGCAGAGAAAAGATACCCAGAACACAGAATATGCGAAGAAAATATACCCAGAACACAGAATAGCAAGACTTTATTATTCAGAGAGTAATGTTCACTTGCCTCTTCGAGGGGGCAACCTCCAAATAGAGCAGAGCTCGATTACAAAACAAGACACGATACTCCTCGCAGGGAGTCTCCATCCTTTATATATGACTCATACATGCAATACCATGGGCCAATACCGTGGGTTTTATTAATACCGTCTATCTAATACTACCGCCCATTTACCCTCTATCTAATACTACCACCCATTTGCAACTAACTGTGGTCCCGTCATTAATTGCGGGTTAACCACTTACAATTATTAATATGGGCTTTATTGACTCTCGACTATGACGTGATCCCATGACATAAATAAGGGGGTTAGGGTGGGACCCTAACATGCCCTCCCCCTTAAGACTAACCTTGACCTCAAGGCTGAAGCTGTGGAAACTGCTGAAGAATAGTGGCTGGTTCCCAAGTTTCATCTTCCGGAGAGGTGTCTTTCCATTTGACGAGGACCTCCTTAATCATGCGGCCGCGCAGGTGCTTGTCCCGTGTGTCAAGAACTTGTTCCGGTTGAAGCCAGATTGACCCTTCCTCGTCCAATTCAGGTAGACTGGTTTGAACTCGACAATTGTTCCCAATCACTTTCTTGAGGCACGATACATGGAAAACTGGGTGGATTTTTGCTGTAGGTGGCAAAGCCAACTTGTAAGCCACTTCTCCAATGCGCTGAAGTACTTGGTATGGTCCATAGAATTTTGGAGAGAGCTTTTGACAACCCTTGTCTTTGAGTGATGTTTGCTTATATGGTTGCAGCCTCAAAAAGACCTGATCCCCTTCTTGAAATTGGCGTTCTGAGCGATGTTGGTCAGCCTATTGCTTCATACGGTTCTGAGCTTGATGAAGATTCTCGCGCAGATGGGCGAGCATGGTTGTGCGGTGTTGTAGGATTTGATCCACGACTTGTACTTTGGAGCACCCCGTGAGATAAGAAGTAGGGGAAGGCGGAAGTTGTCCATAGACTGCTTCATAGGGAGTCATTTTGGTGGTGGCATGATAGTTGGTGTTATACCACCATTCCGCCAGAGATAACCACTGTACCCAAAGGTGTTTCTTTTCTGAAGTGAAACACCTAAGGTAGGTTTCTAGACATTTGTTGACGGCTTCAGTTTGACCATCTGTTTGCGGATGATATGAAGTACTAAGTTTGAGTTGAGTGCCTTGTATTCTGAAGAGCTCCTGCCAAAAATGACTGGTGAAGATTGGGTCATGGTCGGACACAATAGAAGTGGGCATGCCATGCAATTTGAAGATCTGATCCATGAAAGTTTGGGCAACCAAAGTTGGTGTAAATGGTTCTGGTAGGGCGCAAAAATGAGCATACTTCGACAGTCGGTCCACAACCACCATGATGACTGACTTGTTCCCATACTTTGGAAGACCTGTAATGAAATCCATGGAGACCTCCATCCAAATTGACGCCGGAATGGGCAATAGTTGTAATGTGCCTGGTGTGTTGACTGTTTCCCCTTTGTGGCGTTGACAGACGTCACATTCTGCTACGAAAGTAAGGATGTCCTGTTTCATACCAGTCCAAAAGAATGATCTTTTGGTGCGAGCATACGTCTTCTGAAAGCCCGAATGTCCTGCAATGGGCGATGAGTGCAATTCTGCCAAAATGCGACTTTTGAGGGTGGATGTTGGTGATATTACAACTCTGTCCTTGTAGCGCAGAATATCATTCTACCACGAGTAGCCCTTGCTGGAATTAGGATCTACCTACAATTGAGAAATGAGTTGGGAGAGACCTGGATGTGAAAACCATTCCCTGCGAGCCTCTTCAATCCAGTCTGGAATTGGGAGGGAAATTGCGAGCATAGTACTTTCCTCCTCAAATTGGCGCGACAATTCATCTGCTACCTGGTTGTCTTTCCCTTTCTTGTAAATGATCTCATAGTCATATCCCAGCATTTTTGCTAGCCACTTGTTTTGTTGTGGGGAAGATAGGCGTTGCTCCAGAAAATATTTAAGACTGTGATGATCTGTGCAGATTTGGAAACGTCACCCCAACAAGTAAGGTCGCCAGGTCTCGACTGCATGTAAGATGGCCATCATTTCCTTCTCGTAGGTGGATTGGCCCAGATTCTTCCCACTTAGTTGTTGGCTGGTGAAGGCCAATGGTCACCCT
>APFE030340691.1:0-57013 GCA_000404065.3 Pinus taeda
CTGATCAAGTTGCTGGTAGAGGATGCACTGCATTCCTACAAGGTCCCCCTCTCGTGGGAATCCTTCCGGAATTTAACATGAGAAGGGGACGTAAAAATGTTGCTGGAAGAAACAGGGACGTCCAGTGGCGAAGAGCAAGAAGCAGTGGCCAAAGAGAAGAAGAAAGCTCGCTCAAGTGCCCCAGCTACCGTGCAGAAGGAGCAGCATAAGGAAAAAGGTGTCGAAGAAAAAGCTAACTCCCTCACCCTGTCAGCAAGGGAATTGAGGTCAAAAAGCAAAAGAGACAAAGTTGGAGCAGGCCATGTCAGCCCAATTACGTCTCCAGCACCCGCAAGCAAACAAAAAGAGAAGACCCTGGCAGCAAAACAAGCAAAAAGCAAGACACCTGTCACTACAGGAAAAGTAAAACAGGCTTCTACAGGAAGCCCAAAGACAACTTCTACAGGAAGCCCGAGGACAGCCTCTACAGGAAGCCATGCTAAGTCAAAGTTAAAGGAGAAGAGAGCGGATGTTCTGGCTAGGGAGGCAGCGGCTGTATTAGCTGGCCTTAGTACGCCACCTGGGCAAAAAGGAAAGAGGAAGAGAGACCCTCCTCTCTACTTCAAATGCCGGAGAAGTGTTAGGATAAAAACTGGGAAACCACAGGCATAGTCCAGCAGCCCAATTGTCATCAAAGACACCCCTGCTTCTCCCAAAGAAAAATCACCCTCACCGATTACAGTTACCTACAAAAAGGGGAGTCCAAGGAAGAACACATGGCAAGAAAGGGTAGATCTGTTGGATGAGAAAACTCGGCTACAGCAAGCCGAGAAGGTCCTACAGGATACTTTGACTCGGCTACAGCAAGCCGAGAAGGTCCTACAGGATACTTTGACTCGGCTACAGGAAACCGAACAAAGAGAAAGGGAAGGACCCTCGTCACCAAAGGAGGACGAGCTAGCACCTCCCAGAGAGGAAGAAAGAGAACACATCCCTGAACCTACCCCTTCACCTAATCTGAACTCCTACTACACCTTCTTGGAGGTGGGACAGATCATACCGCAAAAATTTACTGTACCTTTATTTTTTGCATTAGAAGAAGAGAAGGTTCGTTCTCACACATGGATGCAGATTGCCAAATCAAAGGGAGTAGTCGACATAGGACCTCTGCAAGACCAGCTTAAGGAGTTCAGGAGCAAATTCGCCATGGCTAAACATGTGGCTAGTTTCCAACAAGCGTTCCTACAGGAAGAAAATCAGAGACTGAGTTTGCAGCTGCAAGAACTAAAGGCAAGAGCATCGACATCCTCCAAGGTCGTCATGTAAGAACAATCGAGCAAAAAGGAGATGACCACCAGTTTTGAAGAGACCATATCGCGTCTACAGGAAGAACAGTAGCAAACTAAAATTGAAATGCAAGCACTCAAAGAACAGTTGCAGCAAAAGGAAACACAGTTGGCCTGCATGGCCAGCTGGGCCATAGAAGAAATTCAATGCAGATCACCTGCAAAATCCTATGGGTTGTTCTTAAAAGATCAATGGCTGCAATTCCAGATAAACACTTTGGCACAGAGAGGTATTTCAATTCAAAACCCGCATCAATTTTCTGAGTTATGCAGTACTAGTTCAGCAGAAGACAAAGCCAAATTGGCAGAGTTTTACCTTCACAACTTGGCTCTACCTAATGAAGTCTCATGGGATCCCAACATTTCCTTGGGCGACATGCAATTGATGGCGTTGGCCTCATGGTTAAACCATGAAGACCAAAGAGCAAATGAAGCAAAATCAGTCATGAACCAAGAGGTAAGGGAGCCACTGTTAATTAGGCCAGAACTAGAAGACCCGGTGACACTCATCTCAACCCATCAACAACTGGCTACAGACCCCACAGCTTCTTTAAAATGGATGGACAAACAGGCCCAAGCTATCACCCACTTTGAGGACATGGAAAGGCTGTTGGGGGAAAATGCTGCCCATGCTTGTCAATGTAGATGGAATACACTGGGCCACAGCTTACAAATCCGAGAATACCATACACCCATCCGATTGAGGGAAGCTTTGGCAAGGGCTGCCCTTTACAAAAAATCCATTCAAAGCCTCCAAGCCAACTGGATTGGCCTTAAACTCAGCCCACCACTACTGCTGGGTTTGACTGAAGGGAATACAAAAGAAAATGATGGTCAACAATAGGCAGAGGTAGACAGAACAACAGGATTTTACACCCGCAGAGAGGATACTACCACTGAGCCTTGGGATGCCACGGAAGTAGTGAAAGCCATGAAAGATGAGGACTTGGATTGAGTTGCTCAAGGATGAGCAAATGGTTCAGCTGGGGGGTGATGATGAGCCCCAATTTTGGTACAATTGGGCTCATTTTGGCCTATTTTACTCGCTCAAACCATTCATTTTTATTTGCTTATGCATGCATTTCTTAGTTTATTCATGTTTTTTGTAGGAAGAAGGTTAGACACTTTATTTACGTGACTAATGCATTATGATTCCAGGTTTTGGCATTAAAAAGGGAGCAAGAGACAACGAAAAAGGGGATAAGGAGACAATGAGGTGGCACTACTGATTTTGTGGAGAGATTTCCACGGTCTTGGGACATCCCGTGATTCCCATCGAGAATCCGAGCTCCAATCATCTCCCTGCCGAGCTTAAGAAGCAGCCAGTTGTCTACATGAACAAGCAGTCATAAAAACTGTTCTACAGGAACAGTAGTTATGACTGCCCTACAGGTCCCATTAAGACTCTAAGTTGGACAGCCGAGCTCCTAATCAAGGGCACTTGGTGGAGTATCATTTTTGTATAAATATGAAGGCCTTAGCCTTAGATAGGTTGTTGAAACTCTCGTATTGCTATTGTAATTTTGGAGCACAGTTCAGTTTTTGTTCCTTTTTGTAAGCCAATTTGGCATGACATCAGATTATGAATAAAGAAGGCAGTTTGTGATCTAGTCCTGAGTTTCTTAAGGAGACTATAGCTCTCAGGTTAGGGCCCAACCTGAGAGCCATAGATCCCCTCTGCTGTAGTGTTGTTTCCATTTCATTTCCAGCACTTTAAGTTTTCGTTTGCACATGCAATTCGAATTACAGTTTGGTGATTTAGTTTTCTTATGAGTAGGATAGATTTTGCTTATGGTACAGTTTTTTCCACTTGCTTAGTGTAGCAGAGGATAGATACCATCAATTGGAGCTCCAGCAAAATGGTTGTTAAGGCTCACTACCATCTCTCTTGAAGATTGGGGTGCAGTCCATAACTGGCCACCAAAAACACGCATTACTTTACTTGATGATTGTTGTAATATAGTCATGGTTTTGATTAGATGCTTCCTTGTCATTCACACCTACACACATACTTTCATCACAGCCTCATACATGTTTCTCTTCGCGTTTTGGATTGCTGTTCATTGAATTCATGGCATAAGTAATTTAGGTTGATGCATTTTCGGTTTGGTGACAGTCATAATCATTTGTTTCATTTACACACTCTCTCTCTCATTCCATTACCATCTCCTCCATCTTGACCACGCATGCAAGCATATCTCCTCGACCTTCACTTCATTCTGTCTTCCACTCCTCATGTAGCTTCATTTCCTAACCTTTCATTAACATCACCCTTTACCTTCAACACACTCCCTACACCCCTTTCCCATCTCATTCCTCCACTTCTGAGCCATCACCAGCCTTATCCCTACCCCACATATCTCTTCCTACCATTCCATCACTCCTCCATCACTTCAACCCTTCACGGTAGGTCATCCTATAGCAGTTTAGAGACATCCTGTAGAAACCTTTGAGTATCCTGTAGGATCCCCTGCAGACATCCTGTAGGAGGCCATTCACTCGGTTGCTGAGCTCCTGAATGTGGAAAACCTCTGTGGATGGATGCTAAGGGTCCATAGGGACCTCGCCTAGCCTCCCCAACCTGTCCCACGCTTTCCTTCCTTCTCCATCCCATCTGCACAACCAAACCCTAATTAGCACACAATCACAATCATTCCACCCACTTAAAGGAAAAATACAAAAACATGTCTTTTATGATGCAAGCGGTTTAGATCCATGCATTTTCACTTATCAGAGGTAACAATAGCATTCGTAGAAGTTTCCTTCACGTCATTTGCATTAATAGAGGCTATACTAGTTAAATGAGGATATCCTAGGTTTACATGCTTTGATTTGCTTTCAGTTCGTTTTTTTCAAGTAGATTAGTCTTCTTTGAGCTAGCTTTCGTCCATCATTGATAGAGCTTCTTCTGTGAGCCCATAGAAGTTGGCTCGAGCCCTAGCGGACTTGTGCCAGCTGACCAAGTGACAGCTGCGACAAGAGCTAGTACTTGTGCATACAGCACCGTCGCTTCCAAGTTTGTACGAACTACCGGGTTGATAAAATGAGAGACAGGAAGCCCCAGGAGTTGTAGCATTATTGCTACAATACTGGAGCTCACCAGTATACACACTTTTATTTTATTTTGATAAAGTAAGAGTAGGACCTTCTATTAATCTATCCAAAAATACATAATTTACATGAAGTCGCACCCACTCTGTGAGAGTTCAATAGGCAGTAGGGTAGGCAAAACCTAAACCACACACCCAAACCAAGAGAAGCTCAAACAAGAAAACCAGGGAGTTCCAGCCAAACTTTTTGGAAAAAAAGAAAACAAGAGGCCACACGCTGAAAATGAGCCAACATAAAACCACACTTAAGTCTTTCTTATGGACCTGAAGAAAACTTTAGGCCAACTGTTTAAACTTTTTTGGGTCCACAATGCCAAACCAACTTGCACGAACATATCTAGACCATTGATTACCAATCGTAGATCCAACGGTCTTAGTAGATATCGGGTGGATAAGTAGCGCGAGGATTAACCTTCCGATGAGAGTGGTTTTCTCTTGCCTCCTCACTGCTATATGTTGCACAAAGAGTGGAATTGGGGGATTTCCCCCAAAAACTAGAAATTACTTGGACCCCATCCGATAAACCACATGTGGTTTTAGAGACGAACATCTCACGAACTATATCTTGTGCTTTGTCACCAAGCGATATCCGATAATCAAGTCCATTGGAAACATGTGCCTTCCTCCCAATCCCTCTACCAAACCCCATCAAAGCGAACTAAAAAATAACGATCAAACCTATGGTGCTCCCCAATGGAATGCTAAGCTTTGGATTGTGGCCAGTGCCAGACTGGGTAGTTGATTTAGGGTTCCCTATCCTCCTGCCTGTCTCCTACCTCATTTAGGTCCATCCTGTTAATCCATAGTTCCATATCTTTGTTCGCTTGACAGAGACAGTCCTCCAACAATTTTCGTGGGGGTAACAAATCCCAGACATACCGAGAATCCCTATCCATATTGGTGACTCCTTCGTTTGCCAAACAATCTGCTAACATGTTAGCTTTCCTTTTCACGTGGACAAATCTGACAGTTTTTAAGGTTTGCAGGTGGGAGTAAATACGATGAAAGGTCTGCAAAAGCTTTTAATGCTTCGACAATATATCAAGATAAGTACCATTGCATATTTTCTTGGCCACTCTAATGGTCAATTCTGAATCTGCTTCAATGATAACATTCTGTGAATTTGAATCCATCAAGATCTTCAATCATTGCTCTAGTGACTTGAGCTCCGCCATGTTATTTGTGGCCTTCCCCAAGTGACCATGGAAGATCTTCTTTATCTTACCCTCATCATCTCTTATAGCACCCCCAAAGCCATCTACCCTGGGTTTCCCTTAGAAGCTCTATCTATATTAACCTTTAAGAAATCGTAAGGAGGCTTCCAAATGTTAGTAGTTGTTTTTAATTGGCTCGCTCCCTTAATTATGCCCTGTGGGCTTATGGACTGGAGACCCAAGTGAAGTAGAATACTCGCCTCTTGGGGTAGAGGAGGATCCTTAGCAAGTGTCCTCAACAAGCTTCTTAAAGTGTCTTCGAGTTGCCTTAAGATTTGGTTAATTATGTGTTGGGGCTCGCTTGCTTTGTTTTTGAATATTCGACTGTTGCGCTCTTTCCAAATATTCCAGATAACAAATCCTGGAACTAGAAACTAGAATTTATTAATAATTTCATTCCCTGAGAAGTTTCTCCTCCAGTTCTTCAAAGTGTTGGATATGCTGAGTCTATCCCTATCTGTTTCTCTAAAGATAGAAGCCACCCAATCCCACATGTTGGATGTGAAAGGATAGAGGTTGAGAAGGTGTTCCATTGTCTCCTCGCGTGAGACACAAAGGTAACATTTGGAAGGACCGACGAAGCCTTTTCTCAGGAGATTCTCCCAAGTTAATATTTTCCTTTGATGCACTAGCTAGATGAATAACTTTATTTTCATCCAATGGGGGCTCTACTATAGTTTCTTCCAGACTTGATTAGGATTCATATAGTTAAATCCTGTTATTTCCTTTTTGGCTTATTTGAGGTTAAATTTTCCTTAGATATTTTTCCCTATCTTAATTGATCAGGAAGGGAGGATATTAGAATCCTTCTGTGCTCTAGATCCTAGGTAAGAGCCTTTGCCTGGGCTTTCAGAGGACTCTCATCATTGTGGCCTAGATCCTTCCACTTCCTCCATTTTGCATTTTTCCTTTCCTAGTCCCAGAAGTCTTTAACCATAAGTAGACCTTTGTTATCTATGTCACTCTTCAGTGCCACTAATTCATCCTTATATAGATTGGGTTCTTGTTTCCAGTTATCCTCCCAAAATTGTGCTAGGTTCCCTGCTCGAATTTCCCAGATACTATGCTACTGCATAATACTTTTGTGTTCCCAGGAAAGGTTCCAAATATAGGAGCCCTTAATTTTCCCTAAAATTCTAATGTGATCCTTCTACCAATTCTTGGCATTATTTTGTTTCCAAAGGTTAGCCGAGGGAGTTGTCGACTGCTTGATCCACCTCCACCAAAGTTTGGCTCCCGAAACTCTGCTGAAGGTTTCAAGGTCATGAAACCCCAAGCCACCATGGATTTTGGGCTTACATATCTTGTCCTAGGCTACTAATGCCCACTTCTGTTTCTCCTCTCCTATGCCCCATAGAAAATCCCTTTGAATGCTCTTGATTTACTACTGAATACCCTTAGGAGTAGGAAGAGCTGAGAACATGAAAATGGGAATTGCCTGTAGGACCGCATGTGTGAGCACCAAGCACCCTACCAAATTTAGTGACCTACATGTCCAATTTCTGACCTTGTCCTGAAGTTTAATTATTAATGGCTCCGACACTTTCTTACTTAGAGTTTTATCAGTAAGATGTATGCCTAAATACTTGGAAGGTAGTTGTTCCCTTTGAAACCCTAGAGTTCTGGTAATTTTTCTATGAATAGCAATGTTAGTGTTAAAGAAAAAAAACTTTGGATTTGTTGAGGCATACATTTGTGCCTCTTTCCATAGAAAATTCATTTAATATGGTTTTGATTGCTCTGGCTTCCCTAATTGTGGGTATGCCCTGCAACATTGTGTCATCCACAAATTGTTGATGAGTATTTTCCACTCCATCCAAGGTAAGTTTGATGCCCTATATTCATCCTTCAGAATTTTCATCTTGATCACTCTGCCTAGCCCTTCCATCATGAGAATGAAGAGGAAAGGTGAGAGTGGATCTCCTTGTCTAAGATCTCTGGAGGGTGTGAAGTGTCTTGATGGAGCTCCATTAAGCATTATGGAAAAACTAGTCATGGTTACAAGTGCCATAACCCATCTTATCCAATTTTGGTCGAAGCCATAGGCTCTTAGCATTGCTCTTATATAAGACCAACTTAGCTTGTCATAGGCTTTTGCTAGGTCCAACTAAATGATCATACCAGCTTGATTGTTGTTTTTGAGAGAATGTACCACATCATGAGCTTGGATGATGTTGTTGAGGATTTGTCTTCCTTCCACATAGCCTGTTTGCTCCTCTAAGATGAGAGAAGGTAGAAGGGGCTTGAATCTATTGGCTATCACTTTAGAAATAATTTTATACACCATGTTACATAAGGCTATGGGTCTAAAACCATATGGAGTGATGGAATTTTCCTGTTTTGGAATCAAAGCTATGAAGGAAGCATTAAGAGACTTTAGGAACTTTTTGGATTTTCTTGAGTCTTCCACTACCTCAAGGATATCCTATTTGACTGTTTCTCAATAGGCTTTGAAGAAATATACATTGAACCCATCCGAGCCTTATTCTTTTCCATTTTGTATTTCATTAATCACTTCATTGACCTCCTCCTCTGACATTGGCCTGTTAAGATTGTGGTTGTCCTCTCTAATAACCAGCTGAGGGATATACTATGTGAATTGGTCAATGAACTTGGATCTGTCCTCCCATGGCTCCTTTGCTATGTTGAGGAAGTGTTGTACAAGGACTAATTCCATATCATTGTGAGAGACAAGCTCAATCCCTTGAGAATCTTTGATCTTTGTGATTCTATTTTGTGCCCTGTGAGCCATGGTGGATCTATGAAAGAATTTTTTGTTTCTTTCTACCTCTCTAATCCATTGTATCCTTGATTTTTGTCTCTAGAAAATTTCCTCTTTCAAGCATCGATCTTCCCATTTTTCCTGTAGAGAGTCAGTTAGCTTTTACCGCTCTTCAGTAAAGCCATCTGTGATGCTTATCTAATTGATCTCTTCGAGCTTCTACTTAACCTCTCTTTTGGCTTTGAAGATATCGCTAAATTCCTTTTTGTTCCAATCTTTAAGTCTGGATTTGATATGTTCATGTTTCTGTTGGAGCATGAACATTCTGGTGCCTTGAATTTTCAAATCCTCTCGCCACCATTTATCGATGTTACTGGTGAAATTAGGGTGAGAGAGCCAGGTGTTTTCAAACCTGAAAGGTATGTTTCTTGGTGTGCGCATAAAGGTGGCTTCCAGCTATATAGGCTAGTGCTCTGAACTTCCAAAGGGTAGAATAGAAGCTATCATGGAAGGGTCGGTGAGAAGGAGGTCCTCTGAGAGAATAAATCTATCATGTTTGGAGGCCACTTGAGAAGCCCCTCCCCTCTTATTTTTCCAGGTGAAGGTTCCATTTATTGTTTCATTATCCACTAGCCCCATGTTCATAATAAAGTTCTGGAAGGCCATGGAGTCTCTTCTTAGTTGTCTAATACCACCTTTTTTCTCTAAAAGTGATCTTATCATATTGAAATCTCCCGCAATGATCCAGGGCATATTGGGGTGTCTTGCTCTTAGATCCTCAAGGTAAATGAGAAGCTGGAGCTTATCTGCTTGCTTTTGAGGTCCACAAACATTTGTGATCATGTATATCTCTTTATCACCAACAGGTTGACGTATCAAAGAAATGTAGTTCCTGGATGCTTCAGCATCCAAGATTCCAATTTTTTGTGGATTCCACAGCATGAGAATCCCCCCACTGATTTGTTTGCTTTAACCTCTAGATACTCAAAATTTATTAGCCACTTATTATGGATTTCTCTAATCTTATCCATCAAACACTTTGTTTCCTGAATAAAAACCATATCTGGTTTTTCCTCTTTAATTATGTTACTGAGATTTATTTGTTTCCTTCTATTTCCTATGCCTCTAATATTCCAGGCTGTTAACTTCATTAAGAAAGGTTAGTAAAGGAATAGTTGGTGAGATCTTTCATCTTACTTGAGTTAATCAAAAGTTTTCCACATTCATTCAGTAGCTCATTTTGTCTTTTTCTTTTTCTTTTCCTTCCTGAGTTCTTAGGAGAGTGTACCTGTATGTTCTCCATCATTTTGACCCCACTGTGCTCGTAGCTCTCATGGTTTCTTTCGACTCCAAGTCCATTCGATTGTGATCTCCATAGAAAGAGTTGTTGGACTCTTTCATAATCCTCTTTTGGCAGGGAGTCCACTCCTATGATCATCTCTTGTTCCAAAAATGTTTCTAGATCTATATTTTCCCTATCTAGAATCTCCTGTAGTTCATGGTCCTCTATTCCCGTTTCACTTGGAGTCATCTCATGGCCCCTAATTATTTCCATACAGCTAGGTGTATCATCCTTTTGCTAGTTTTCCACAATGATATCCTCCATGTCATCTACCTTTTCATGCTCCTTGATTATGGTCTCCATATCCTAGACTATTTCCTTGTTTCCTTCTTCTTCCTCCAACATCTTGAAATGATTGTGGCTTGATTGTTTATCCTCATTTAGTTTCTTTTATGGATGTTTACCGCCTTTCCCTTTGCCCCCAACCTTGGTGAAACCCTCGTGACTTCTATCCATAATAGTTTTCACATTACCTTCCATATTGATTGTTGGGCAGTCTCTAAATAAATGCCCATGTCCATGGCATTTACGGCACCTAAATAGGATATGCTCATAGTCCACAGTCTGCACCCATTCTTCATCATACACTTCTAAAATTATTTCTTCTGGAAGGGATCTAGATAGGTCCATTTCCACACATATTCTGGTGAAGGAGGTATTTTCCTTTTAGAGTCGCCTCTGAGATCTTTAGAAATGCCCCAGTTTATTGCCTATTGTTTTCAAAGATTTTGGTATCCAATAATTCTGAGGAAGCAAGTATAGTCTGATCCATACTGGTACCGATGTGAATGTTTCACATTCCGGCACAAATTTCATCATCCATGGCCGCATGTAGAGTCCTGCAGCAGTGTAGAAATATGGGCCCCCTTCAAACACTATATCTTTGTACTCTAGGCTTGTGAACACCACTGTGAAGAATTCCTTAGAACCCAAATGGAGGTGTATTCCCCCCTTGGCTTCTAGTGACTCCTTATCCAGACATGTAATGCCCTCCCCGTCAGCCATAAAACTATGAATTTGCAAATGATCACATGTTCCATCATATGATCTCTATGTGCTTGAAGTGCTAGATCACTCAAAATGACCTGGGGAATAGTGCTCGACTTGGGTTTGCAGACCCGAGTTGTCCTTATGGGAGCAGATTTTTCACTGTTGCCCCCATTCTCCTTCTCCTTACTTGTTTCCTTCTGATCCCCTTCTTGTTCCCGAAGTCCGTTTCTTCCCAATGTTTCCTTGCTTCTTCCCTCTGAAACCTTCTCCAGAGGTTTTTTGAAATGCTACTTCCCTGGTTCCTTACTTCTCTCTATAGCTACTTGACTGTAGGAGGGAGCAGCACTCCCCCCTGTGCATCTCACCATGATACTCAAAATTCAAACCCTAGCTGCAACTCCAACCTTAGCTGCTGAAATCAATCACCAATCCTACCTAGATCAGTCAACCATCAATATACACACTTTTCACTTATAACACTTCTTTTCATTTTTTCGAGGGGTTTTTGGCTAGAGTTCCCATTTTGAGTTTATATTTCTTGTTTCAAAGTTTACATTATTTTTTATAATCATGGTCAACCATGCTCTAACATCACATTCTAACAAAGGCTGTCTCAATATGAAAATCAACCATGGTCAACCATGGCCAATCATTGTCAATAAACATGGTCACATTGTGACAAAGATTATCTATTGGTTTAACTTCACATTGTTACAACCATGGTCCAATGTCGCATTGTGACAAATATTGTCTAAATATGGAGATCATCCATGATCAACCATTTTCCAATGTCACAATGTGACAAAGGTTGTCTCAATATGAAAATCAATCATGGTCAACCATAGTCCAACATCAAATTGTGACAAAGATTGTGTCAATATTAAAATCAACCGTGGTCAACCATGTTTATTTTAGAGTTTATAATATTTATCTTAGGGTTTATATACCTTTGGTTTATAATATGTATCCCTTGGATTTAATATTATTCCCTTAGGTTTATAATCCTTTGGGATTTTAACATTGATTGCTTGGGTTTATTATTCCCTTGGTTTTATAATAATTATCTTAGGGTTTATATACATTAGGTTTATAATATTTATTTATTGAATTGAATATTATTCCCTTAGGTTAATAATCCCTTGGGTTTTTAGCATTTATTGCTTGGGTTTATTATTCCTTTGGGTTTTTAATAATTATGTTAGGGTTTATATAGTGATGTTAACCAATGTATATTAATCATACATCTATTAGCATATATCAACCAAATTTACTAATGTGGTTGTACATGGGTTTCATAAATGCCTATTGGTGTATATCAACCCACTGAACTTATCTCGATTATAGGTTTCCCAAGCTAGTACACGTGGCCAATGCGTGCCATTCATCTTCATTGCTTGTTCCGTTAATGCTTTCAATCTTTTGGCAATTACACAACTCTCCTAATTTCCATCACATCAGACAATTGTGGCTCTCACAAGCCAATTAGGATGTAAACTTAAGTGCATTCAATGCTACTTCTACACCAAGGATTTCAAATACCTTTTTGCTTGGGATTTCAAATTGAAAATTTGCGTGCTGAATTTTTTCCACGTGTTATTGAATAGGGATGATGGATCCTGTTTCATTTTGGTCATGGGATTGATGAACTCCACCTCCCGCCCACCGGAATCAGCACTGTCCCCAATCACAACAACATTGATGGAAACCTTGGTTCAATCCCTCTATATCTCATAATCGATATCACTTCTCGCAAACTTTCTCAATCATACCTCCATTGGGGTTTTCTTAAATAGGTAGTTTGAGATAGAGCACCCATGCCATGACATGAAACCTTTAGCTTTTGAGTGGCCAAAAAATCTACTCCCCAACCCCATCATGTGATAGTTTGGTAGTAAATTCTAGGTCCATCCAAATTCAGGAGAGTGGATGCGTAAAGGAAGCCACCACGGGTGTGCATTGTACCTGATCAGATGAAATAAATACTGTAAATAAGTTTACTACCACAAAACTTAATTGAAAAAGTTTTAGTTTGTTCCCAAGTAGGCCTATTTAAATGGCCCTTTGTCTAGCCTCTAAACATCGACCTTGGAGTTTCAAGACATATTTCTTATAATTTCTTAGATTTATCTTCTTATCGTGGATATCCTCATCACAAGATCCCTTTTCCATCTCAAGGATACGAATATTGATACAGTTTCTCGATTTGGGGGGCATGGATATGATTTGGGATCAAATCTAGGCATTCAGGTTATGTAAGCTCCATTCGTAATGCCACTAAAATTTGTTCCAACAATGTTCTCCCCACTTTTAAATTCAAAGTTTATATCAGGAATACCAATATAATTAGTTTTTTTTGTTCCCTTTTACTCTATGTTCCCTTGCTGGCAAGGATAAAATGCGGTAGCGTTGGAATAAAAAATTAGAGGATTAATTGGGCTAGAGCTAAAAAAATCCATTCACAAGTTTGATGTAGGTTATAAAAAGAGGTCTTGGATGAAGGATCCTTCAACAAGTTACTAGATCCCAGAAGATCACTTTGGTGAGGCCGATGTAGCCGAGCAAATAGAAAATATTCTCAGGGTCCATCCAAGTAATTTCATCAGAGTACTGAATTAACATTGCTCGATTTAATTTCAAATATAAATCTTTCCAGATGCACATGTCGAGGCGAAGCTCTTGGTAGGAAAATATGTACACTAGATGAGTTTACATATCAATAGTATCATTGTTTATCTACAATATTGTTTTACCAACTATCAATCTAGGGAAGGTTGTTAGAATTTATCATGAGCTGGAAGTTATTGTTTGACATAAACTGCTTTGTTGGTATGACCATATTGCATTTCATCTATAAAATTGGCCTTAATTTTCATAAAAATCAGTACATTTTGATTTGCCAATAATTTGCCAATTAGACCAGTTGACTATTATAATCCCAAAACAAGAGCTTGTCATGAATACAAGTGGGAAGGATTTTCTATATTCAGTTGTTGGAAGAGATTTTTTGATAATTAAAACATCTACCCACATTTGGGTATAAAATCATTTTTCTTATATTTTAAATTTCTTCCAGATTTTGGATATAGATTAATTGGAAACGTTCTTGTTGAAATTGTTAGTTCAAATCCTCTATTAACTCTTTTTATTGGATATAGAGTACTTGGCCACATTCATTTTGAATTTGTTAGTTCAAATCCTTAACTCTTTTGATTGAGAGAGACTACTTTATTATTCTAGATTTTATAGTGATTTTGATCAAAATTGATTCATGAGTCAGAACCCAACCTCGTTGATTAGAAAACTTCAAAACAAAAATATCTTGACAGATTAAATGTGCAATAAAAATTATTATTTTACTAAAATAAATATAACTTTTAATCACAGTAGTGCATGCTCCAAGAAGGTTGTCACTTTCGTGAAAATGGTAAGACCATAGGGTGTGTAAATAAAATGAGTTTTTCTTGATGAAATTATGGACAAAAACAAGAGAAATTATTTCCTGTATCAAATAATTTATTTATTGCTCATTTGAAGTTAATTTTAATTTTATATTAGATAGTTTCCTATATATTAATCGACAAAGAATATGATGTGTCTAATATATTAGTTTCAAACTACTATTTTCAATGATCATTTTACATTCTAATCAATTGGTTTAACATTACTTTATGTTTCCTCATAAAGATGTATTAAATATGGTTTTCCATTAGATAAGATGATGGGAAGAACAGTTCTAATTAAAGCAAGATAAAGTATTTTTGGATTTTTGAGCTTCATATTTCGAGCCATCTTATAAAATAATCCATTTGTTTCTCGATTCGACTTCAGTAAGAAGGCATATATTCAAGGAAAAAGGCATATATTCAAGGAAATATTAAAAGAATATATAAAATATTCTGGTAAGGTTCTATTTGGTGATGGAATGAATTTTTTTTTATTAATTACTCTTCATTTTAATTGTCATTCAAAAAATGAATTATTTAAATAAGGTTTATCATATTGTCCAAAAATAAAAATTAAAAATGGATTGTGTATTATGATTGGATTTAAAATTTGTGAAAAACTTTTTATACTAATTAGAATTAGTATAAATATTATGTATGAAAACATATAATATTAAAAATAAAATAATTAAGGAAGAAAAATATATAAAATTTAAATATTCTAATAAAAGTTTTACAAAATAAAGATAATTTATTAATTAAGTTATAAGAATATAATATTTCATCCACTTACTCTTCTATATTTCTCCATGTGTGGGGTCCTTGTCATGGAAACCATTCCATACATTATCTTATATTAATGATCCATATGGTAGGATGTATATTTCATCTACTTTGAATTTCCATGTTGGTTCCTCATTGGGGGCCTTTTTGGTATGCACAAGCCTTCCCTTATCAGACAATTGTGTCTGAAAGAAAATGGAGGAGTACCTATCTCTATTACCAGTGGGTTTACTGATTAATTTGTCTGAAAACATAAATGTATTCAAATTATTATCATCTAACACTTAAAGGACTAGTTAAGATGACTTTTGTACTGACTTCTTCTTTTTAGGTTTCTTGCCCATGTTCAACATTCTTGCATAGAAAGCAGAATGAATTGACTGTAACAAGGAAGAAAACTGGAGTTATGGTGGAATTTAGTAGTTTGGGGCTTATTTAGAACTATGAAATAGGACAATTATTGAAAATAAGGCTAAAATAATGGATATTAACTATAAGAAAGAAGTGGTTGTATGTTGGACAATACTGACATGAATGATGGGTAAACTTAATTTAAGTTTAAAAGACCTATATTTACTTATGGAAACGTCGTTATTAAACAAAATATTAAATTTAACCATTTGATTAATCATTCATTAATATTAACCCTAACTCACATCATGGGAGTAAGGCCAAGGTAATATGTTATAAGAAGGCCACAGTGAAAAAAGGAATTGTCTATTGAGAATTTTACCATCTATGTACAAAGAATATGACTAGTTTTCAAATACTGATGTGGCATAATGTGACAGATGTTAGCATATGATAAGAGCATGTATAAAGCATTCCATGTATAAACTATGGCCATGTCATCCCACGAAGGATTTCTAGAGTGGAAGTTAGATTTCAATATTTAAAAAGGGCCTAGATCTGAGAACTAACATAGTCTACGAGTCAAAATCTTTCAACAGGTTTGTTAAAAAAAATTTCATCCCGCCATGGGGCTTCACGTCAGGTAAAACACTTGACATGTGTATGGGCTAGGACGAGATTGACTCAAAATTTTATAAGGACATATCAGTAATATGTCAGGAAATTTTCTGTCCCACCATTGGATGATTAAGAAGTAAATGTGGAAGGGTTAGCTCGCGAAACGAGAGTCGAGATGGGAAAAAATATTTTTAATTAAAAAGGAAGGTTTTGTCACACCCCGAGGTTTTGCCAAAATTATTCCAATTAAAGAGAGCATGGTCCGAGATATTCATGTCTTGAGAGACAATAAGAATTTTTTATTCAAGACACACTTAAAAACTTAGGAATTTTTTGGTTTTGAAAACTTTATATGTGGGTTGTCTATGAAATATGTACAAGGTGGAAAGCCAACAAATTATATATAAGTAGGATATGCAAACATAAAAGGGTCCCCACTTTTATGGATTAAGTACAAAATGGGGATTTGGGGATTAAGTACAATATGTATTTAATATATATTACTACCACATAAATGTTGGTGTGTATATTACTATTGTTAGGGTCCAACCCTAACCCCCTTATTTATGTAATAGGATCAAGTCATAGTTATAGTTAAGTGAAGAGTCAATAAATCCCATATTAATAATTTTAAGTGGTTAACCTGCATTTAATGAAGGGACCACAGTTAGTTGCAAATGGGCCATGGTATTATATAGATGGTATTAATAAGAACCATGGTATTGCCCCATGGTATTGCGTGTATGAATCTTATATAAAGGTTAGAGACTCCCCTCAAGGAGCATCGTGTCTTATTTTGTAATTGAGATCAACTCTATTGGAGGTTGCCCCCTCGAAGAAGCAAGTGAACATTGCTTTCCGAATAATAAAAAACTTGTTGTTATTTCTCATTGTTCTATGTTTTGGGTATATTTCTTCGCATATTTGGTACTTTGGTATCACCTTGTAGGTTAAGAGCATAACAAGTGGTATCAGAGCGCTTTTCAGGGCCGGTGGGATCTCCAATTTTTAGCAATTTTTTTGTTTTGGCTAGAGACATGTTCTGGCATCTTTAAACCATGAGATCTGTCACTGAGCACATAAACCTGTGGATTTCATGCATGTAGGAAATACAAGAGGTGGTCACGCTTGTTGGACTCCCTTGTAACCCCTGTGGGTGACCTTTCATGTAGTAGCACATTAGACAGAACCACACATGGACTGTTTTACAAGTACCCTCTGGGTATATCGGAAGCCCCGTAGCTCCCTTGAAACCTCGCCATAGATAAACTGTCAGCCGTCTTGCTGCTATATTACACCGAGAACAACACTCAGAGAGATTACTTGCGTGTACGATAGGGTAGTTGGGTTGTATGGCTAAGGGTACATTTGATCCTCTTTGGTTAGTGCCCTAAAAAATTGGGTCGAGTACTATTGTCAGACCCTTATGTATATTGCAATCTGCAGCACCTGACAATCCTGGAGACCATAGTTCCCTTCTTTATCTCTTGATCACACATAATCTTTCCCAAATCAGATCTCACAGGTGGGGTTTTGTCACAGCAGTACCAATTTTAGTTCCATTGTTCAGATCTATTAGATCAGCCATTTAGATCTATCAGATCCATTAGGTCTACAACAACAATCAGTTCCACCATTCATATCTATTTGATTAGCCATTCAGATCTCTCAGATCCATCAGATTTGCCATCCAAATCTAGCAGTTTGGGCTCTGTAGCCGTAGCAACAATCAGATCCACCATTCAAATCTAACTAATTTTGTGGGTTCCTATACTTGGGTGTGATTTTTGCATGACTTCTGATAGCATTGACATTTCTAGGATTTGGCTACTGTAGTATTCCTAAGCAAGGAGTAAAACTCCATTCGGAGTACAAAAAAAAAAAGAATATGAGACCCCCCAAGGCACTTATTTGTGACTTAGCCCATAAGAATTAGGTTGACGAGCTGAGCAAGGTGGTACCATTCAATTGTTAGTGCCAAAATTTTGAGCGGTCCCAAATTTCAAGTACATCGGATCAGTGCATGGTACAAACTAGAGCTCATGCTATGGCCAATGAGAGGATTGATAGCCTTGAATCACAATTGAAAGATGTCATATTGCAATTGAATAACTTAATTGAAACACTCTCTAAGGGCAAGGTGGAGGAACGTGTGGAGGCATATGTTGGCAATGAAAACATTGAGGGTGAGTCTAGCCAGTCTCTTCACCTCTTTGGCACCCACCAACAATCCCATCCGCGACCACCCAAGCTAGACATGTATAAATTTGATGGCTCTCACCCGACATCATGGATAGCACAAATGGAGCAATATTTCACATTGAATTAAATCATGTATGATGTGACTCAGCTTAGTGTGGGTATCATGTACTTGGACAATGAAATATGGCAATGGTGGCAATGGCATCAACGTTGCTATGGAAGGCCCTTGACTTGGCAGACATTCAGAAAAGCTCTTACAAATCGCTTTGACCATGCATATGATTTTTTGGGTCGTCTCAGTAAACTCCAACAAACAGGAACTGTGAACGAATATATTACAGCTTTTGAAGCCTTAGCTTTCCACACTGGAGGTCTACATGATGAGTTCTACATGGAATGTTTTGTCTGTGGTCTCAAAGAAGCCATACAAGCCCACGTTTGACTGTACCACCCTAGCTCATCACTGCATGCTTGCAGGATAGCTCGTGAAGTATAACATGCGTTAGCGGCCCAATCCAATCGCCTAAATTTCATTGCTAAGGGTCGCCCCACACAGGCTCAAAGCACTACCCAAACACTCAAGGTTCAAAAGGTGTCACCAACAGAAATGGCAGAAAGAAGAAAGCAAGGATTGTGTTACTACTGTGATGAGAAATACTCCCCCGGGCATAAATGAAAGGAGCCCAAATTCTTTCAAATTGATGCTACTGATAACAGTTCATTGGAGGAAGCCCCACCACTTGAGGAACCAAAGGAGGAAGAAGAGGACAACTAGCAAGACAATGTACCTGAAGAGCCAGTTATCTCCCTGCATGCTTTGGCAGGGATTTCTTCTCCCCAAACTCTCAAAATCAGAGGTTTTATCAAGCATCGCCCAATAGTAGTCTTGATTGATAGTGGCAGTACACATAATTTTATCCATCAAAGAGTCCCAGAAGTAGTGCATTGCTTTGTCTGAGCAGTTTCTAACTTCCAGGTCCAAATCGCTAATGGGGGGACAATGAAATGTGAAGGCCGCGGTGAAAATGTCAAACTTCAAATTGGGGATTATCAGTTAAAGATCCACATGTTTACCATACACATGGGAGGGTGCGACATTGTCCTAGGTGCTGAATGGCTTCACACACTTGGCCCAATCACAATGGATTTCCAAGATTTATATATGAGCTTTAAGCAGAACAACCACACACATACCCTCCGTGGACTCCAGGCGGGAGCTCCCTCTATCATCAGCTCATATTGGATGGAAAAATTGTTAAAAAAGGGCCACCATGGAGTTATAGCCCAATTTAATACCATCCAAACCTTCGAACCCAATTCTCTTCATATTCATCCTGAGATGCAACAGATCTTAAACAACCATTTGGGAATCTTTGACAAGCCTCATGAGCTTGCACCCTCGAGAGGGGAACATGATCATCGCATTACTTTGGTCCCAGTGGCCTAACCACCAAATTTATGCCCATATAGATATCCGTTCACCCAAAAGAATGAAATTGAAAAAATAATCAAGGAACTCTTGGAAGCAGGCATTGTTCGTCCCAGCATTAGTCCTTATTCATCGTTGGTGGTCATGGTGCTCAAGAAAGATGGGGAATGGCATATGTGTCTAGACATCAGGGCCCTTAATAAGTTGACAATCAAAGATAAATTTCCCATCCCGGTTGTTGATGATTTGCTGGATGAACTAAATGGGGCTCAATTCTTTACTAAGCTCGACCTTCGCTCAGGCTACCACCAAATTCGCATGAAAGAAGTAGACATTCCAAAGACTGCTTTCCGAACTCATGAATGCCATTATGAATTCTTGGTCATGACATTTGGTCTTTGTAATGCCCCATCCACTTTTCAGAGCCTTATGAACCACCTACTCAAACCATGTCTCAAAAAGTTTGTCCTTGTTTTCTTTGATGACATCCTCATCTACAGTCGCACTTGGGCCACACATCTTCAGCATGTAGATCTGCTCTTGCAACTACTCGACAAGCATAAATTATTTGTCAAGATGTCCAAGTGCTCTTTTGGCATGGAAGAAGTTGAGTATTTGGGCCACATTGTGGGGCATGAAGGTGTCAGTGTGGACCCCAAAAAGATCCAGGCAACGCAGGATTGGCCTCAACCAAAGACCTTGAAGAGCTTGAGAGGATTTTTGGGTCTCATAGGCTACTATCACAAATTTGTCTGCAATTATGGTTGCATTGCTAGGCCCCTCACTCAATTCCTCAAGAAGAATTCATTCCTCTAGAATGATGAAGCACAACAGGCCTTTACAACTCTCAAACATGCCATGTGTTCCACTCCAATCTTAGCACTACCCGACTTCACCAAATCTTTTGTGATTGAATATGATGCTCCTGGTATGGATATTGGGGCAGTATTAATCCAAGAAGGTCAACCCTTGGCCTTCACGAGCCAACAACTAAGTGGGAAGAATATGGGACAATTTACTTATGAGAAGGAGATGATGGCCATCTTACCTGCAGTAGATACCTGGTGACCATGCTTATTGGGGCGACGTTTCCAAATCCGCATAGACCATCAAAGCCTTAAATATTTTTTGGAGCAATGCCTATCCTCACCACAACAAAATAAATGGCTCGCCAAAAGGCTAGGATATGATTATGAGATAATTTACAAGAAAGGGCACGCAAATATTGTAGCAGATGCGTTATCCCACGAATCTGAGGAGGAAAGTACCCTACTCACAATTTCCCCTCTCATTCTAGAATGGATTGAAGAGCCTCGCAAGGAATGGTTTTCACATCCCTGGCTCTCCCAACTCATTAATCAATTGCAGATGAATCCAAATTCCACAATAGGCTACTCATGGCAGGATGATATTCTTCGCTACAAGGACAGAGTTGTAATATCACCAACATCCACCCTCAAAAGCTGCATTTTGGTGGAGTTGCACTCATCTCCCACTGCAGGAGATTCAGGGTTTTAGAAGACGTATGCTCACACTCGAAGATCATTTTTTTGGACAGGCATGAAAAAGGACATTCTTACTTTTGTAGCTGAATGTGATGTCTGTCGGTGCCACAAAGGAGAAACAGTTAAATCCCGAAGCACATTACAACCATTACCCATCTTGGCCTCAATCTAGACGAAGGTTTCTATGGATTTCATTACGGGTCTTCCAAAGTCAGGAAACAAGTCAGTCATCATGGTGGTTGTGGACAGACTTTCTAAGTATGCTCATTTTTGCGCCCTACCCTGCCCTTTTACACCGACTTTGGTTGCTCAATATTTCATGGATCAGATCTTCAAATTGCATGGCATGCCCACTTCCATTGTGTTTGATCGTGACCCGATCTTCACCAGTAACTTTTGGCAGGAACTCTTCCGGCTACAAGGTACCAAACTACAACTCAGTACTTCCTATCATCCACAAATTGATGGTCAAACTGAAGCAGTCAACAAATGTCTGGAGACATACCTTAGGTGTTTCACTTCAGAAACGCAACATCCTTGGGTACAGTGGTTACCTCTAGCCGAATGGTGGTATAACACCAACTATCATGCCGCCACCAAAATGAATCCATGTGAAGTAGTTTATGGTCAACTCCCTCCTTCCCCTACTCCTTATATCAAGGGATGCTCGAAGGTACAAGCAGTGGATCAACTCCTATAGAACCGCAGAACCATGCTGGCCCACCTTAGAGAGAATCTTCATCAAGCCGAAAACCGCATGAAGCAACAGGCAGATCAACATCACTCAGAACACCAATTTCAAGAATGGGATCAAGTATTTTTGAGGCTGCAACCACATAAGCAAACATCACTCAAAGACAAGGGTTGTCAGAAATTATCTCCAAATTTCTATGGACCGTATCAAGTACTTCAGCGCATTGGAGAAGTCGCCTACAAGCTAGCTTTGCCACCTATTGCAAAAATCCATCCAGTCTTCCATGTCTCATGCCTCAAGAAAGTGATTGGGAACCATTGCAGAATTCAAACTAGTCTACCTGATGTGGATGAAGAAGGGTCAATATAGCTCCAACCTTAACAGGTTCTTAACACACGAGAATGGCACCTGCGTGGCTGCATGATCGAGGAAGTCCTTGTCAAGTGGAAAGACACCTCTCTGGAAGATGCAACCTGGGAACCAACCACTATCCTTCAGCAGTTTCCATAGCTCAGCCTTGAGGACAAGGCTATTCTTATGGGGGAGGGCATGTTACTGTCCAACCCTAACCCCCTTATTTATGTAATAGGATCGAGTCATAGTTATAGTTAAGTAAAGAGTCAATAAAGCCCATATTAATAATTGTAAGTGGTTAACCTGCATTTAATGAAGGGACCACAGTTAGTTGCAAATGGGTCATGGTATTATATAGATGGTATTAATAAGAACCATGGTATTGCCCCATGGTATTGCATGTATGAATCCTATATAAAGGATAGAGACTCCCGTGGAGGAACATCGTGTCTTATTTTGTAATTAAGCTCAGATCTATTGGAGGTTGCCCCCTCGAAGAGACAAGTGAAAATTACTTTCTTAATAATAAAATACTTGCTGTTATTTTTCATTGTTCTATGTTCTGGGTATATTTCTTTGCATATTTGGTATTCTGGTATCGCTTTGCAAGTTAAGAGCATAACAACTATATATATAAACATAATATGGGAGTATATGTATTGGTATATATACAACCATAATATGTGGATATATAATAAATGGTATCTATATAGTGTTATTTTGGTGTATATATACCAATATATACATACTTTTACATATATTGGTATATATATGTTGCCATATACATGAATATAATATTGATATATCTATGTGTATATATACATACACATATACCTAATTTTGGCTATTCATCTAAGATGCATGAGGACTTGCAAAGTCTCAGGTGTGAGGAAGACACTGGACTTTCATTTTGAGGCCTTTGATACTATCAAAAGTGCGAATTTTCCCCTTTATACTCCCTCCTGTAGCCAATTATCATTCCTATTTTTTCACAATTACTTGCATTATGGTCATGACATGCTGATCTGGTGTGATGTTAAATTCAAAGCTCTTCCCTTATTTTTAATTGAGTTAGAGCTTGCCTTTTCTAACATGAGTATTAGATCTTATAACCCTAGTAAAGATCTAATAACCAAAATTATTAGTTTTCATATATATGCACCCCAAGGGTGAAATTTTCCACACGGTTTTCAGTTTTAGGTAGCTTAAGATGGATCAATGCTGGTTGTATTTCTCATAGTTTAAACAAGAAAGGCGTCAAATCACAATTAATGCTCTAGTCAAACACATGGTGGCAATGCATACAACACAAGCACAGTTGGATAATTAATCAATTTCAAGGTTTTCGAAAATGGCACAGATATTTAGGCACCGAAGGTTGATAAAAAAAAGTTCTTTTTAAGGAATTGCAAAAATATTTGTTGCTTATGCAAAACAAAGGATTGTAATCAAAGATTATAAAACGCTTCTGTAAATGTAATCCTAGTGATCACACAAGCCTTTAGCATTTTACTTTCTTTCTGATTGTATTTTATCTTTCAAGTGTAAAGTGTGGATTCCCCCCTACAAAAGTTAGGCATTGAATGTTGAAGGATGAAAGTTCTTAATTAATCATTGAATCATTTGATGACAAACAAAGGAATACGAGTGGAGTCCACAAAGTTGTTTGAAAACATAAGTTCATTGATCCAACAAATCTTTGTATCCCTTTAATTTTTAGTCTGATAGTTGATTTTATTTCCAATGCATACCTTAGAGCATTAGATTGTAAAATTTCTTTCATAGCTTGAGAATCATTTATGTACTAGTTCCACACATACAATGTTCGTGTTTATAATTTTATGACCATAGATTGATAATTTTTTTCATTGTTCAAATTGCATATTTTTTGATGTATAAATCTATTAAATGCCTTGAAAATCTTGTTGAGCACTTGAATTATGTAGAGTGCACAAACTTAGAATTCTAGCAAATTTTTACCACATTTTAAATGACTGAAAAATATACCCCAAAGGAACCAACATGTAGAATAGTAAGACTAATTAAAATATTTTAATCATTTTTTATTGATATATTTGATTCATAATTCAATTTTTTATTTTTTATTAATAGTTTTTAAATGCCACATATTAATTTTATAATAAGAATGGAACAAATTGCATATGTCTCTTTTATTATTCTTATTAAGAAATAACTAGTTTTTTCTTAATTTCAATTATTTATTTCTTTATGTACTTATATAATTTACCTAAATCTTATATTGAAATATCTTTGTGAAGTATAATAATTGTATACCTTCCATACTCAATGAAATATTTTTCCACATATTTTGGGCTGTAATGTCAATAATAAATCGAGTTAGCATAATGAGAATAAGATTATATATATATATATTATATATATATATATATATATTAATATAAACTGATAATAACTCAAATGGAATATTCAACTCCTTATTTTTATATAGTTGGCATTTTCTTTTATTTAAAAAACATTTTATTTTTTCTCTCATAAATTGTACATGGTGCCAACTCTATAACACCTAACTGTGCTTTCTCAGCATAATAGTTTTTTTTTTTTTTAACTTTGATTTTTTTTATCCTCAAGGTTGATTAGTATATGTTAAATGTCTTACATGAACATTGAAATATTTTTTATTTAGGGTTTTGAAGCAGTAACGAATGGACTATTCTTTCACTACGTCTTTTGAATCAAGTATTCGATATGATTGCATGTTAATTAAACAGCTACTACTTAAGCTAGACGATAGATATAGGTTTTTTTTTGTTTTTAATTATGAGGACATTTAAAAAAATATTTTTTGTTTAAAATCGAGACCACTAAAAATTAACTTAAACACATTTACAACATTCTAACTTATTAACTTTCTAAAACTTAGAAAAAAAATTTATTTTTTTAAATAAAAATTTAATATTCAAATTTTACACATTTAGCTTCTTAACTTTCAAACCTAAAACAAAATTGAAAAAAAATTATAAAAATTGAATAATTCCAAACTTTTTATATAATTTTTACAAATTATAAAAAAAACTTTAAATAAAATTTCTAAATATTTATTAAACATATAATAACTTAAGCATTTATAAATAATACTAATGTTATTTTCAAATATGACTTTTCCATAAATCTAAACTAATCATTCTTTAAATTTTAATTAAATGTAAATTGGTTTCACATGAGCGAGTGCTTAAGCTAACCGCTCAATCCAGTATGATATTATTTTTTAACCCAAAATTACTATGTTATTATTTGTTTACCCAAAATTACTGTGTTAAACATTTCGCTACGTGGTTGTTTCTTTGCACGTGCTACGACACGCGGGAAGCGGGAAGCTGTAGCACCTTAGGTTGAGTTGAATTCCCTATCTTGAGTTCTCCATTAGACGGCGCGGAGAATGTACCCACCACATTTATACATGATAAGGTTTTCCAACCATAAGCAACTCTGATGAAAATGTTAACGTCCATTTCCGGAGACGGAGAAGTGGGCCCAAACAACCATGTAAGTAAGTTTGGGAATATGCAAGGGGATAAGGGTGCTCATATTAATCACATTACTAAAAATATAGTTGCAGTTTATAATATTTATTTTAGTATTTATATATTTTGAGTTTAAATATTAATTTTGTCGAGTTTATATTATTTTTTAAAGTTAATTATTAATATAAGATTATATATTTGTTTATAACATAGTTTTTGGGTTTATTGATGGTTTAGATTTCTAATATTAATAATTTTTTTATGTTAATAATATTAATTCTTTTTTTCTTTTCTTTTTTAACGAAGTCGGGTACTTTTGTATTATAAAAAACGAGAACAAAGTTCTATTACATAACTATCATGAGTTTTGGCGAAGAGGATCAAAATCGGGTGCGCAGACCCACTTTCCTCATTTCTGCCACTATGGGAATTGAAGTTAAAGAGGGAACGGCTATATTGCCTGACAAAAGCGCCTCCTATGTAGCAAAATTTGCAGCGCATGGGATTTAGTGGAGTTTCTGGGTGACCGAGTCATTTGGCATGGGGTCTTTCTTGGCACTTGCTTTGGTGGAAGCTGAAGCTTGGTAGCTCTGAGTGAGAGTTTTGATTTGTTCTATTGCTTCCTCAAGGTGATTGCACCTTCCTTTCAAGCTTTCTATTTCTTCCTTCTGTTTTTCCAACTTCTTGCGCTTAGACCTGTTGTCGGATTCATAGTCGCTCTTCAGCTCATTGAAGTGTTTGACGAACCTGTTGATCATGACTGTGTGGGCCTTGCACATTGTGCATTCTTTGTTGAAGAGTTGATCCATTGGCTTGATGATTCGCTGTGGCTTGCCCTGGTTATTTGGCTGGTCCTCCATGATGCTGTGGTGGATGTAGAGGTCTGTGTGATGAAAAGATAGTATAACAGAGGGGAGAAGGGGATTTAAGAGGAGGGAAGAACTGTGGGATTAGATCAGAGAGAAGAACCGCGGACTGCAAAGAAGAGGGAGCAACAAGACCAAGATCGAACCTCTGCAGCTGTCCAGAAACCTGAAATCAGTAATCAAAAAGAAGTTAGAGCTGAAATGAGTCGTTACCAGTAACTCAGAGCTCGACTCTGAGTCTCTACTGTTGATGGCGGAGTTCAGAGAGTGTCCCCTCTTGCAGTCGTTGTGGACGCACCCTCGAGCAGATGTATTACAGAAGACTGAGCTGAGAGGCTGTTGAAAACTTCGCTTGGAGTTGAGGCCTGGGGGGAGCGCCTTACTCACTCTAACACTCCTAATGGGATCTATGCCACTCACTGATAAAACCACGATGCAAGCCAGAGACTGAAGACGCAGAACGAAACTGAGAACGCCTGAGGAGGGAGGGGGGATATAAAGGAAGAGGGAGAGGCATTGCCTGAGCGAGATTTTTTCATCAGAAACTGAGGAGGGATCGAGAGGCGGATTCAGGGCGAGATCTCCCTGTGGACTGAAGTGACTGATACCTGAAAGTTCAGGATAAAAATCACGAGGAGGGTGAGGAAGGATGGCGCTAAGGACGAGAGAAATGATGGAAGGCGGCAGCATGGGAAGGGGAGGAGGATCGAGGTTTGAGGGATCGGTACTGCAGAAGATTTTTTGTAAGATTCTACAAGAGCTGACCTGGTGGCTCTGATGGCAGGGAGGGGTCTTATGGGATTGCTCTGACATATGACCTGTCATCCACGCATACCTGGCCTTGCTTCCGTTTGACTGCTTTATTTGCAAGGAAATCCGCCTCAACGTTGTGTTCTCTGAGAACATGCATGAAGGATGTTTCTCCCAAATCTCTTAAATTGTCCATTATCCTCGTTCTGGTATTGTTGAGACTTTCCTTTAGGAATTTTTTCCCTGTGTTCATAGAGGATATTATAATGGCCGAGTCCCCTATGATGATAGCATTCTTCAGGCCCTTTTTGGAGAGAATTATGGAACCAAGGAGTAGACTATAGGCTTCTGCTGCGTTGTTTGATGCTTCCCCAAGACACCATTCATATCTACAGATAGAAACTCCATTTTGATCTTTTATTATGCCTCCTGCTCCTGCTGCTCCAGGATTATTCTTTGATGCTCCATCAAAGAAGAGAGTGGGGCGGTTTTGTGCACAAATCCATTGGAGAATTTCTTCTTTGGTTCCCCTGAGCTTCCAGGAAGGTTGTTTCTTGTGAGCTTTGCTCTTTGGTGGAAGATTTTGGGTGTGACATATATTAAACTTATTGTACCAAACCTTTTCCTCTTGAGCCCAGCTCGACTGATCTGGAGTAGTAATGAGATTCGCACTCACCGCTTTAGATATGCTGGCCATTGTTTTTGCTATGATAGTGCCCATTCTTGGTTGTATATTGTTGAAGACGTAGTTGTTCCTGGCAAGCCATAGATTCCAGCAGAGGGTGGCGGGGATGCACTTCCAGACTCTGATAATATTGTTTTTTCCTTTTCTTTGGTGTGGATAGTTTTTTTTCCAGTTCTTCTGGAGGGTGTACACCTGATCGTAGCTTCCTCTGGCTTCCAGGGGACTAACAAGCTGGTTCCAACAATTCTGAGCCCATGGACAGAGGAGAAAGGAGTGTTGTATAGACTCCTCCTCTGCTTGGCAGAAGCAACAAATCGAGGGGCCTTGAATTCCTCTCTTCCTCAGATTTTCTGCAGTTAGGATTTTCCCTTTGAGAAGGGTCCAGTTGAAGTGTTTCACTTTTGGGATGCATTCAGACTTCCAGGTGGCTGTATGGAGGTTCCAGTTGGCTGATGGATTTCTGTTCTGAAGAGATTTGTACCCTTCTCTAACTGAGAATGACCCTCCACATGAATCCCAGATGTAAGTGTCTTCTTTCTCTTTGTTGACTGGTGCTATTCTCGAGAGGGAAGACTTCAGGTTGTGCCATAATTCTTTGAGCTCCTGGGGTAACTGCAACTCTTTCCAATCTCTCCATCTATTATGGTGCCATGTAGAGATGTCGTACAATGTAATTATCCTTCTATCTTCCATCCAATCCTGTAAAGGCCTGAGCTCTTGTTGAAGATTCCTTGGATTGGTGTTCATTATCCTATCAGCCCAAATTTTGATGTCCTTTCCGTTGCCCGGGAGCTTAGAGACATTTTCTCTAAAATGAGGCAGAACTTTTTTGATTAAACGCCATACTGGAGTGCAGGGTCTGTCTATTATAGGATCGTTGAGAATGTTAGAGTTTGGGCCGCTGAGGTATTTTCTTTTTATGGTCTCCACCCACCAAGATCCCTTGCTTGAGATGATCTTCCAGATCAGTTTGAGCCCCAGAGCTTGATTAGAGAGGCTTGGGATTTTTATTGAGAGGCCTCCTTTTTCATAAGGGAGGGAGACTTGGCCCCAGTTAATTAAGCTGAACTTCTTCGTGTCCTGCTTTCCTCCCTGCCAGAGGAAGCTTCTCATTATGAGTTCCATATGCTTGTGGATACTTGCTGGGGCCATCATAACCGCATATTGGTAGATTGGCAATCCTGATAGGACAGCCTTTATGAGGATAGATCTTCCTGCTAGATTTAGCCAGGAGACTCCCCAACTTTGGAGGAGGCCTCTCATCTTCTCTATGTGTTTTGTCCATACCTCTGATTTGATATGTTCCTTCGCCAGGGGTAAGCCCAAATAGGAGAAAGAACTCCAGTTTCTTTGGAGAGGGATATCAAATATTTGGGATATACTTTGTTGTATCTGGTGCGGCACGTTCCAAGTGTAAATTTTGCATTTCCTGTTGTTTAATTTACCTCTTGAAGCCTGAAGGAAAGCGTCCAGAACTCTTTTGAATCTCCTCGCCATCAAGCTGGAAGCTCCCCCTATTAGAAGAGTGTCGTCCGCGAATAGAGAGTGATTTATCTCCTTTATTCCCCTTTCAATGCTTATCCCCATTATCTCTCTCTTGAGGCGGAGATTTTCTAGTTGAACACTTAGAGTTTCCGCCATAATTATGTAAAGGAAAGGGGAAAGAGGGCACCCTCGCCTAAGACCCCTGGTGCTTTTGAAGGAATTGCTTGGGCGACCATTGATCAGCGGGGCGGTCCATGGGTTGGAAATACATCCACTTATGATGTCGACTACTTTGGAGGAGAACCCGAATTTTCTCAATGCTGCTCTTAAGAAGGAGTGATCCACTCTGTCAAAAGCGTTGGCCATATCCAACTTTATGATCATTCCTCGTTCTCCTTTGATGAGACTACTGTGGATGGCTTCCTGTATGAGAATAACATTGTCAATAATCTGTCTCTTAGGGACAAAGCCACCCTGGTTCTCAGAGATTATGATAGGGAGGAGGTTCTTGAGCTTGTTGGCGATGATTTTTGTTATGATCTTGTACGAGACATTGCACAGTGATATGGGGCGGAATCTATCAAATGATTTGGGGTTTGCTTCCTTCGGAATTAATGCAATGTGAGAGGATTTCGTGTAGTCCCCTAGCTTGTGCTTTCTGAATGCATTTTTCACCATTCTCACAAAGTCCTTTCTTATGGTTTCCCAATGCTGCCTGTAGAATGCTACTGAAAAGCCATCCGGCCCCGGAGCCTTGTCTTGTTGCATGCTGAAGGTGGCTTCTCTCATTTCTTCTTCGGTGGGATCTTGTTCCAGCTCACTGTTATGATCCTCCTTAATTTTTCTCTCAATTAAACTGAGGAATTCTGCGCTGTCGTGTTGTTGGGGATCTGCTGTGAGGAGAGCCTTAAAGTGTTCGAAGGCTGCATTTTTAATCTCTTCTTGTTCTTGTAGTTCTCTCCCTTCCACTTCTATCTTGTCAATTTGATTTCTAGCTCTTCTGGTCTTGACGTTATTGTGGAAGAAAGAGGTGTTCTTGTCCCCTGCTTTCAACCATAGGCAGCGGGATTTCATTCTTTGTTCCTCTTCCTCCACCCGATTTTGCCTGTAGAGCTCCATGAACATGCTTTTTTCCTTTTCTATGTCTTCCGCTCTGGGCTGAGTTTGTTCTTTCTCCTTGTGCCATCTCTCCATTTCCAATAGCAAGTCGTTTCTCTTTTTGCCTTCGGATCTTGCCAGCTCTCTCGCCCACTATTTTATGACTGACCTTAGTTGTTTTAGTTTCGTTTCCCACACGTAGTGAGGTGAGCCTGATATTTCTTTTGCCCATTGATTTTGCACAAGCGTGCTGAATTCTTCATGGCTATCCCAGTGTTTGTTGTATTTAAAGGGAAGGGGGCCTAAATTTGTTCCTTTATTCAGAGAGAGGACCACCGCTTTATGATTTGAGGCTGTTCCGTGAATTGTGTGGCTCTTAATTACCTGGAAGTTGCTGGCCAACCCTTCCTGAATGAGAAATCTGTCTAACCTTTCTTTAATATTGTGAGAGCCAGCTCTCTTGTTAGTCCAAGTATATTTTCCATTCGACAAGGGGATGCCGATCAAGTTAAAGAGCTGGATTATTGCTTCTAGCTTATCTCTTGATGAGTCTGGGTGGAAGTTACCGCCAAATTTTTCCTCCACCTGCCTAATTAGATTCATGTCGCCCCCAAGGATTATTTGACTGCTCTGAATGGAGGAGAGGTTTGCTTCTAAGGTGTTCCAGCAGCTGATTTTGTCTCTGTAGTGGTTGGGAGCATATATGTTATATATGAAGTAGACCTCTTGGGAGCTCTTGTTCCTTAAGTCTGTTCTGATCCACCAGTTGCAGAGCTGTGAGTTACTGATTTCCCACTTGTTTTTGTTCCATAGTGTGCCTATTCCCCCTGAGGCCCCATCTGAGCCTTTTGAAGTGCCTGAATAATTCTTGAATCTTTGTGTTTGTGAAGTGAAGTCCTGCTCGGTGGTTTTGGTCTCCTGGATTAGGAGAATGTCTGGCTGTTCCTGAATCAGTATATCTTTGATTGCTTTCACCTTTAGGGAAGAGCCCATTCCCCTACAATTCCAAGAGACCAAATTCATTATTTACCCATTGTTGGGTGGAGTCCTGCTTTCTCCTTGGCCTTTTCGCCATTCCCTTTTAACTTGCCTAGAAATGAGTCCATGGGTTGCTGAGAGCCAGTTGCCATCTCTTTAGTGGCTGCTTCATCTCTCAATTCTTTGTTCGATTTTCTACCAGCTTTCCTCTGAGGATCTGAAGGTTGGTTCACTTCCCTTGCCTTGTTTCTGGTTAGAATTCTTTCAATGGTAGGGGTAGGAGAGAGAGGAGGGAAAGAGCGCGGGGAAGCTGGACGAGGGGATTGGGGGGGAGAGGATGGGACTTCTGCTGATAGGGATTCAAAGGGATTGAGGGAGGAGGGGAAGTCTGAGGGGGGGGGGGGAGGGGAGGGGGGGGAGGAGGAGGGAGGCTTGATGACAACGGAGCGGAGAAACTAGTTCCCGGATTATGCTTTTTCCTTTTAACTTGTTCCCAAGAACCCCCTGCATTTTCCTCATTATGCTCTACATCAATTACTTTTAGCTTGCTACATCTATTGGCGAAATGGCCGTACTCGTGACATACCTTGCATTTAAAGGGCAGTTGTTCGTAATCCAGCTACTGGATGTGCATCCATTGATCCACCTTTAGCTTGATTGCTTCGGGCAGTCCTTTCCCCAAGTCGACTTCCACACAAATCCTTGCGCATGTGTGCATATTCTCCCTTGGTTCTGATCTGTCTATGCATTTTCCGACTGCATTGCCGATTGCTTTGACAGATTCATCCCCCCAGCAGTGTAGGGGCAGATGTGGAAGGCGCACCCACACAGGAACAGCGTTTGGGATGTCCATTTCTGGGTCGAAGTCTGGTGTCCATCTGTTCAAATAAAGCCCTCTTGTGTCCATGAAGTAAGGGCCATTGCGGAAGATGAGGCTCTTGTTTTCTTTTGACTCGAACAGGAAAGTGAAGAATCCTCTCCCGCAGAATCTGATAGCGATCTTTCCTTGAATCATTGGGCTCCAGTTGCGCTCCACCCATTTTTGCACAGTGCGAGGAGAAGGCCAAAGGCCTGTGAACTGACCCACAAGTCCTCTTTCAGATAATGCTATTGCTGATTTTCGCGGGAGGGAAGGAGGAAGGATAACCTCAGGGATCTCATCCAATTTCTTAATGAACTTCGAAAGAGCAGGACGGGGTCTGGCTTTAGAGGGATCCGACAAGAGCGAAGCAAAAACTTCCTCAGGAGACTCAGAGATCGGAGGCGGGGAGGCGGAGCCTGCCATTGCAGGCCCGCTGGGAGAAAGGAGGAGGGGCCAACCTTTAAATGGCCATAACCCCACTGAGGAGGCGGAGGCAGAAGGAGGAGCCCAAAGCAGCTCGATGTAGGCAGAATCCAAGGGAGGCATCCAATGCAAGGCGGGGCAGGGGTCGGGGCTGCAGCGCCCCTGCCAGGCAGAGCCTAGAGAGGCAGGCGCGGGCGCAGGATGCAGGCTAGGTCAGAGAGGAGGCAGCGCGCGCGCAGCAGTCGAACCAACCATGAATTAATATTTGAAAGAATAAGGTCAAAAAAATAGTGTAGCTCAAGAGGTCCCCGAGTTAATATTAATTCTTAAAACTTAATATTAATATCAAAAATTTATAATATTAATTTTTTTAAATAATTAATAAATTATTTATTATAAAACTAGATTAAATAATTATTATTATAATATATTTTTAATAATAATATTGAATAATTAAATAATAATACTTTTTAATATTATTTTTAATATTATATATATTTATTTATGACTTATGTGGTAGATACCCATAAAGATTTCTAGTTATATCAGCCACATTTAATTAATTAAATGAATCAGTTGTCAGTTATTAATGATGTTGAAAAGTTAGACTCTATTCTAGATATTCTAGGTTCATGAAATCGTGACCACCTTACGTTGCCAACGATGTTACAATGTCAAGGGCCCTCACCAAGGAAAAGTCACTGTACGCACTCAATAATTAGACTTAGATTTATTCCGAGTCTGTGGCTGTATGAGTTGATACCTCATGTGCTTGAAATGTCAACAAACGCTCGAAAACGTCCTTCGGGACCACGCTCTAACGGTATGACTTGTTCTGTTACTCATGCATCTGTTGCGAATTTAATGGACCAAATGGAACAAATGTCCATGTATCATAATCCTCATGTGACTGTGCCAACTTGGCTGAGTGAAAATGAAGGTATGATTCGACCCCAGGGCGACAAAAATGGCGGAGAGAAGTAAGGGGGCTGTAAGCGCTATTCTTGATCAATTCCATAAAATGTATGGTCGCTTAAATACCACTGGTTGTTATAAAAGTTCGTAAAAATCTTGAGTTACAAATCACGTCATAATAAAATGTTGGTTGTTATTTTAATGGGTGACAATGTGGAAAATTTAGCATATTCAATAAAGAATGTTGATTGGTATATTAATGCGTCAGAATATGGAAGATTTAGCATATTCAATAAAAAGTTAATGAATGCTGTTCGTTGTTTATATATGACACAATCTCTTTGCTGAAAATTTATCAACAAAAGCGTTGTGATTGAAAGTTGAAACAATAATAATCCATGTAAATATTTGTTTAATAATTAAAAGTCATTTATAATTTAGAGATGAGCGATGATAATATTCCGCAGACGTTAGCATAATAAAGATTCGTGGAATATGAAAAAAATAAAAAATTAATAACCGCTACTATGAATAGCGAGGTTTGGGTAAAGACAAATTGAATATGAATATGAAGTATTTTGAATAAAGCATGAACACAAATACGAAAGAGGAATCCTGATCAATCGCTATTACTGGAAAAGGTTTAGGTCAACACAACTTGAATACGATTATGAATACTCTGAACACGAAAATGAAAGATAAAGACTGCACCGAACGCTATTATACATGGGTAGGTTGGGAAAGGTAAAAGTCTCATGCATATGAAAAACAAAAGCAGTGTCAGGACACGTCGAATATCGATAAGCAGTTTTCTAAATAAAGACTTGAATGGTTTAGAATGACAAAGTCTTATCAATCATTATTATGAATTGGTAGGTTATGTCAAGCCCGGTAGAAAACCATATAAACTTCTATAAATATAAGACTTTTGACCCGCAAACAAACCCCACAAGTGTCTAGTAAGGGAAGTTAAATATCGTTATGAAATTTTATCAACCACACACTAGTAGCACATTATAGTTATTAAAGAAACATCAATATCCAAACGCCTTTGGTATACTTGTCATGCCAACAAAACCATGTTGTCTGATTTGCAGGTTTCCACGCTGACTTGAAGGGATTTATATCAAAAGACAAAGAAATTACGGAATTGAAGGGATTTATATAAATATAAGAAAACTAGAGATTAGGAAAGTATTGAAAGAGCTAAAAATAAGTAATTAGATATCATACAAATTTGATAACATTGTAATGTAATGACTATCACAAATGCATTTGTGTCCAAGCAATCTTTCGAATATTGAAACGGGAGATGAAGATTGCTTGGTCTAATATGCACGTCTCAACCTTTACTGGAAAGGGAGCTATATAGTAGATATTAGAAAAGTCTCGAATGAGCTAAAAATAAGTAAATAAATATCATACAAATTTGATAACATTGTAATGTAATGACTATCGAAAAGGAATTTGGATAAAGGAATTTGATTCCAAGCAATCTTTCGAATATTGAAATGGGAGAGAGACTACTTAGTCTAATATGCACGTCTCAACGTTTACTGGAAAGGGACCTATATATAAGGACTTTAAAGACAGCCTTCCCTTCCCTGTGTATGTGAATTAAACCATCAAATTCGCCATGTCGTATTTAAAATATAGAATCTTATTTTTTATCCTGAATTTAAACTAGTGCCAGAGTGTTATAGAAAGTAGAAAGAACATTGGTAAAAATGCGTCAATATCCGTTTGCAAAATTGTAGTGTTAAATAAAAGAAGGAAGTAAGGTAGGACGCCTTTGCTTCGCTAATATTTTGAACTTCGTTTTTTTGTGAACTAAAATGTTTTAATGGTTGTCATATTTTTATTTAGAAATAAAAACACTTTGAAAGGTCCATGTGGTGGGTTAAGGTCATAATCCTAATGCTTAGGCTCTATAACTACAAAATTTATATTTCTTTCTCCAACAAAATCCAATATCGAATTAACTGGAGGAATTCTAATGCTTTTATTAGTATAAATATTGATGGTATGATGGATTAATTTTTAAATATTTCCATACGAAGATAAATTTTATTAGTCTAAGGGTAATGAATTAGAATGTTGAATTAATGATTCAACATTAATTTGGGTAATATTTACATAGTCAAAACTCAACAAAATGCATACGATTTAAAAGAGTTTATATACACGAATCAACCACACTCAATTTAGTTTTTTTTAAATGAAAATACACCAATTCTCAATTTTTTTAATTTATTCAATGAAAACAAATCAATTCTCAATATATATTTATGTAACCATCAAGGTCTCTCTACAGAGTTAATTTATAAGCTATTTTATGAGACACTAAAAGTCCCAATAACATCAAATCTTCCAACAATTATTTTTTTTCTCTATATAATACTACCTAAGCACCCACAGGGGCGAACCGGTGACATATCACAAGGAGTGCCTTAAGAGTACACCCATTCACCGTCAATCCAAAGCCTCATGGGCCAAATCTTCCAACATTGAAGATAAAGTTATTATTTATTTCCAAAGGATTCCATTTCATTTGGCAGTCTAAACAATCAGATAGTTAGAATATTCCAAGTTAATTATTGTCTCTTGACATTCTATATATAATTCATAATTCTATGTTTGAATATTCAACGTTGGATTGGAAAAATTTAAGGTCTAGATTATTTCTCTTTCATGGCGAGAAAACCCTTTAATCTAACTAGCATGTGAGTAGAAAATAAATAGAGGTTAATTGTCGAGAAAACACGAGTACTAAAACAATAGATATATAACAAGATTAAACTAATTCATAATTTCATTATATTCAATTGATTGATTGATGTTAATATCCACCCCTTTTTACCAAGTTTGACCTTTAGGATCCCTTTCTCCAACTTAGCACATTTATTGACTCATTAAATATTCTTCCATCGCTTAGTCTAACTAATAGATAAAATAACCCCTTTCCAAGCACTTATTTTGGTCAATTTCACTCAAAATCTGGTAGAGATTTTAAAAATCATAAACTTAAGTTGTTTATTCTGTAAAATTTGAGTGCTTTAGGGTTTTTTCTGGTGTTGAATCCATCTATGTATTCAAAAGTGCATTTAGAAATAAATCACAATCTTTAAGAATGATAAGTTTAAGTCTCTTAATATGAAAAATTTGAGTGCTTTAGTGTTATTTAAGGTGTTGAATCCATCTATGGATTTAGAAGTGCATTTAAAAAGAAATCACAATCTTGCTTGAAATTATATTGTCAGGATCTAGTAAAAAAATCCATTCCATCTATTAATTAGATAATTTTTTCTTCCATTTCTCTTCAATCAAAATTTCTTAGTGATTTCTCCTAACAATCACCTCTATTATCCATTACAATCATTAATTACATTTAATCCTTAAGTAAATAGTCTTCCATTCAAATTTAATCTAATATTTTTAATAATTTTTCCTAACGAACAATTTTATTAGTCATTACCAATCATTCTACCTCACAAATAGCTTATGTGTCCCTGATGATGGGTTGAGCATGCACCTAAAATACAAATTGTATCAATCAAAATACATAATTTTTGTAGAAGAAAAAATAGATTGATGAACATTCATGTAATTTTATCACAACAGAAGCCACAAGAATTCCATTGAAAGTCAAGAAATGGAGGGAAAAAACAATATTCATATATCCATCCAATGGAAAAGTATATATTGTGTAATGAAACGATAAAAAATATTAGGGTATTATGGGCTTCACCAATCTCCTTGGGATGGGTCATTTTCCTTCGTGAAATCTCTTTCTAGCTATATTGAATAGAAAAACCTTTGGTTCCTTAAGGAAGTAGTGCAAGCAAGCATGAGGAAAATTAATGTTCTAGATGAAAGGGAGATACATTTGATCCCCAAGCTCACTCCTCCATCATAACCTTGTAGTTATTATCTTCCTTTTAATACTACGCCATGACTCTTATTTTTATGTAATGAAGCATTGGTTCCAACGTGGATACTCTATCTAAATTGGGACCCCTAATAGTTGATAGAGACCCTTAGGAGGCTAAAGTTATTATCACTGATGACATGAGAGATCAAACTCACCTTGCACGTCAACTTGGGGCCACATAATATTGGCTTTTTGGTCTTGAATGTGTTGAAGAAGTTTGCTTTACACAATTTATTGAACTAGCATAAGTATTGAAGGATTTCCTGAGTTTCATTGGTAGTTGCTGAGAAAAATGAATGTAAAACACATTTGTGAGGCTTTATTTTCAAGTATTGATTAGGTCGAGCTATTATATTACATTATTTCCAACTAGTGATGCTTATGCATAATTTAGCTATAATTTTATGTGTTAGTGAAATTATGGTGACAATAGTTTCCCCTTGATGTGTGAGGCTAGGAGCATATGTATAGTTAACTATACGACCCCGTTACCTATTTTTTCCATAATGATGCATTTTTATCAGCATACAAATTCCTTCCAATTATTTCACTTTAATGATTTTTCCTATATAGTTAGGAAGGAAATTACCTTTTTTATATTACCTTGTGAGAGTCATAAGAACCAATTCAGGCAACTTTAGGTAGATATTCTAGAAATAGTAGTAAAAGACAATTGTTGTAACACTCCAGATACCTCATTATTGCAACTCCAATTTCTTCAATACAACTAAAGATAATGTTTTTCAACTCTTATTATTACAAAACAACTAAAGAGAAAGAGCTACAACTTTGGTACCTACAAGATGAACAAAGTATTGTGCTACAACACAATAACACATAGTGTTGCAACTCCATTGTTGTAATACAATGAACAGTGGTGATATAAATATAGCGCTACAAAACAATGAAGCTAGAAAGACCATTATTGGCAAATGCATAACTCTAAAGACAATTGTTGTAGCACTCCAGATACCTCATTACTGCAACTCCAATTTCTTCAATACAACTAAATATAATGTTTTTGAACTCTTATTATTACAAAAAAACTAAAGAGAAAGGGCTACAACTTTGGTACCTACAAGATGAACAAATTATTGTGCTACAACATAATAAAACATAGTGTTGCAACTCCAATGTTGCAATACAATGAACATGATGATATAAATATAGTGCTACAAAACAATGAAGCTAGAAAAGCCATCTTTGGCACATGCATAACTCTAAAGCTACAAAACCCTTGCAAATGACAATTGAGGATAACTACTACAACTTGGGGACAACTAGCATATCACATGTCTGGTCAACCTCTAGTTGCATAATTTTCATCAACAAATTGTAGGTTGACCATTTGACCACCTAATAATGAAAGTGACATAACATGATTGCCCACTAGTAAGGAATAAATGACAACAACAAAATTTCAACCCAACTTCTCCCTATCACTAGCTAAATGAGGAAATGTTTGTCTAATCTTTTCTACTTTTTGGTGAAATTATTGTAACCAATAAGGAACAACCTAATAACCTAAAGATTTCCATGGTTATCCTTAAATATCTTAATCAAATGAAGGTTATGGTACTATATATAAACACATCCTACTCTAATTGACTTGGGGGTTGAAATAATTGTAATTTTCGTTCTAAATTTTTGGTAATAGAAAGTTAACTGTTCAATTCCATTTTTTTTTTCTCTTTGTAAATGACATGTTACTAACATAGGTGTTACACTGTTTTTATAAATAGTCCCTCACCTGAGCATCTAGACCCCAATCCTTAGTTAGGCACTTCATGTAACAATATAGATTAGTTTCTAACTTTATTTATATTTTTGTTAACTTAGTAATTACTCTATCTCTTTATTCTATTGCAAATTGCTGATGTGATAAGTAAATCTATATCTTTATCCCATTGATTGATTTGATATGTCTTATTTCTTTATATTGATGCAAAAAATAAGTTTGAATAAGTAATTTACTCTGTTTATGAGGATTGTGCTTCGCTTACTCAATTTTCCAGATTTACAACATTGTCATGGAGATACCATTCTAGATTGGATTCTATTCTAGTTTATCAACATTATACTATTTCATATGAATCTTTGTTGCAGGAATCATGATCTCTAAAAACCTTTATCAAATCATTAATTTAATTCTTGTGTGTTTTACTTATGTCTATGCAATTTACTTTTTTCTTGTACCTTTGTTGTGCGTTACAATATTAAGCACCCTCAACTAACTAGGTAAAAATGTGTCTTTTACATTATTGCAAAAGTATATTAGTTATTCTATTTGTGTTGGGGGTTTTAGTGTTAGGCTTCTTAAGCTCACCAGGTATAAGTGTACTATTTCAACTCTACAACTATGACTTTTGAAATCCTAAAACTATGGGTTTCATCCATGAGGTACTTGTGAAATACATTAATATACTTCTCTAAAATGCTCATCTAGGTACTACAACCTCATTGGCACTTAACATAATTGTACTAGCATATATAGTGCATGATAGTTTGGAAGTTCCATATGAAAACTAGATTGATAATTGAATGTGCAATTTCTGATTTATCTACTAAGTAATTGGTAGGTAATTGAAGGACCCATAATTTATAGCATTATTTCTAGGGAATATTTAGTAATTTATTGTTGTTTTGTTGTTTTGATTAAGTTAGTAGATTTCATTTATGTAATTTTTGTCATGTGTTTCATTCAAACTTTTCTTTGTAGTAATTTTTTTTAGAAATAATTTCTTTTAAACCTTTTTGGTACAAAAATAGAGAATGACAAGGTAGATTCATTAGATCCACCAAAATTAACCATAAGACTAACAATGTAAGACATTCTCAATAGGATGGTAGACATAGACAATTGAACTATTTAACTCCAACAATAAGCTTCCTTACCAAAAAGAAACTTGAACCTTATGTTTGGGGACTTGGAATTGTACAAGCTTAATCCTTTGTACAAGAAAAAATATTATCCCCCGAAGGTTTGATAAATAAGTAGCCCCACTGTAAAGAGTTTATTTTTCCTGACACTCCAAAGGAACCTTTAGAACATGAGGACATTTCTCAAGAAAATATGGCACAAGAGATTATAAAGGAAGATACATCCACCCTTGGATTCCTTACTTTAGAGTCAGATGAAGAGGACAAGACAAACAATATTCCACAACCAAAATTTCTTAACTTCCATTTCTTATCAAAAGAGGATCCTAAAACCTTTCTCTTTAAATTTGATATTCTCTATAAAAGTTATGACTATGTAATGAATAGCCAAAAATTGAGGCTCTTCCTTGCTAAACTAAAGAATGTCGTACAACATTGGTTCATGAGCCTTGGAAGTGACAAAATGTCCACCTAGGCACAAATAAAACAAAACTTATTTAAGAAATACCAAGTTTATTGTAAAGGAAAATAAAGGAGGGAGAAAGTCTTCAGTATGCCACAAAATGAAGATAAGAGCCTTGAAGACTACATTGAAAGATTCAACTACAATTTACAATGAGAAAAATAGTAACCTTTGCCTCCTTCTACACTCCCTATCTTATTGCTATGAGGAATTTTAGATGACTGCATTGAGCTTCTAAAATTGTTGGGCAGAGAGATCTCCCCTAACATTCTTATGGCTACATCATCAAGTTATGTCAAAGATATTCTAGAGGTACTTCAAAAATTGGAAAAGGACCAAGACCCTTATTAAGGAGAGTTGACAAGAGTACTCATAATGGAATTACTAGAGATAATATTGGAAATATGTGATGAAACATTAAAAAATATACACACAATATAGTAATTTCCCAATTGAACATGTTACAAATGAAAAAAAATAAAGGATACGTAGAATTAGTTTTGGAAATATTTTTTCCAAAGTGTAGAAGAAAGAACCCATTAGAGAAATTCTTACTGGATCACATTCAGGCCTATGGAATATACAATCAGGACCATGCCACAAGAAATTTTCCCTCCCTACTTGGATTAAAGGTTTTCTATCACTAAGATGAATAAATAGAGGAACTATGCTTCATCTCTCATGAGAATTCATGACATCCAAACCCTCATGGTATTATTTAAGATAAATCAGAATATTATAATTCATACTCGACTAACCATTCAATGTAGTATTATTTTCCCTTGTGGTAATTTCCTACTTATCCATTTATGGCTCCTCTAATTAAACAAACATGGTCATAAGGGTGTATAAATACATCATTCGAAGATCCTCAATAGGCCTTACTGCAACAACCTATGTCACTTATTCATTATCCACCAATGAAACCATATTAATATTCTCCTCCTTCACATCAAATCCTACACAACCATTCGTAACCCAAATAATTGGAAGGAATCTCAACTAGCACAAGCTAGTGGGATTTCCTCTTACCACCCTTACTCCATCTCTTCCATGGATTTTCATAAGATTCACCCTATATTAGGGGATAATTTTAATAAAGTAACTCCTCCTTATCTTGAAAGATTTGATCCAGCAAAACCTACCACCAAACTTGAATTTTATTTCTTAGGTGAACTCAAGAATGTGTGTGTTTGCATGCCATTTTTCCAAGCAATTAAGGATGTTCCTATTTACTCAAAAGTGGTAAGTGAATTATTTGTAACGAGACTTAATAAAAGAATGAAGGAACTTTAAACCATACATGTCATGGAAAATTGTCATATCTTATGGTGGGGGAAGTCCGTGTTACTAAATATTTTGATCCCAATGTCCCTATAATCAACATGAAATTTAACCACGTAGTTATTCCTAACACATTGGTTGACCTTGGTGATATTATTAATGTAATGTCTCATGGTACAATAGAAAGCCTAAGACATTTTGGTCGTAGGTGAACCCCCAAATCCTTACAGCTTGCTAACTAGTTTAGCATCAAAATTTGATATTCTTAAATGAGATGAATATTGTATTATTGCATTAAAGGTTGAGAATTCATTTATATCTACCATACATTGTTTTATTGATCTTAAGGTGAGATTAGTGGAGTAATAAATCAATATTTTAGTGAAATTTAGTCTAAGAAGCACCCTTAGGAAAGTACCTTGTAGACACTTCTCTTGTCTACAAAGTGGCCTCCACATGGACCATCATGGAAAGACTTCGATATCTCATCATCTTCCACACATCTCTAGATGATGAGATCTAATTTTGTCTAGAAGATAGAACATTTAATCCATAAGAACCTCCAACTTTTTCTAGTCACTTTTTCTCACTCACTCAAAGATAGATGATGTGGAATTCTAACTGCATTCACTTAATTAGTGATATTTATTAGCCAAGGAGAGATAGTAGAAACTAAAAATAGGTTCTCCTTACGGAAATTGTCTTCTATAAAAGGCTCATTTTGATTAGATATAAGTCCTGAAATAAAATCATCCACTGCATTATCTGTCCTAGATATTTGTAAGATGGTTATATCATATTCGTATAATGACAATAAACACCTAGTTACCCTTCCATCATGACATCTGAAATTAGTACATGTAAATTAGCTACACAAATATGAAAAACACACAAAAAATGGACACAAAAACCCATCATCCCTTATGATCATCGCATTAAATTACTTCTTTTCATCTTTGTTATAGCATCATTTACCACTCTTTGTAGATCTAATGCTCTGATTATGGTCTAGGGAAACCCTTCCTTCTAGACTTGGTCCAAAATCTAAAAAACAATGTTTTATTCCCTATACGCTATTTTTCCCTGTTAAAAGCATGTACACGTGGGTCATCATATATCCAACCCACGTACATATTTTAAAACACTTAAAAAAATAACTTTTCTTAATTTCGGGGGGAGTTCATGGATTTTACCTGTTGCTCACCTCCTATTGCCTGTGGCCCAACTGTTTAACAACTGGAAAAACTAATTTGTAGAGGTATAAATGAACCTACAAGGGAAGGCCTTAAGGGATAAAGGATGAGATACTGATAGTATAGTGAGATTATCCCTGATCAAATTTTTAGAATCCCTGTGCCTCCTGCACTCCCCAAAGCTTTAGGAAACCATTGTTTCCTTAATTATAGATATTTCCCATCTTGCTTGAGATATCCTTGTGTTGGTGATGGAGGAAGATTGTTGAAGGCCGGGAAAGGACGAATCCGGAGGATGGTTATGCTTGGAGCCAGAGAAGGAATCAGGTCATATTTCTCCATCTTATTTATAGCTTACTTCAATAAAAAGGAATGGTGTTCTGTTTCCGATATGAAATATGTTTATACATCAAAGTTATGTTGTAATTAATTTACGAATCTTATATTGATGTATAATTAGTCATTCATTTATATGATTTAAAGTTAACATCATGTATATCCTTTATGTTTCTACTATCATGTATGTTCCATTTGAATAATTTTCAGGCTTCAAGAACATTGGAAGAGGCTAAGGGTTTTCACCCTACGGGATCTACCCAAATGAAGGATTAGGTAAGGACACTCCTACGCGATTTAGTAGAATAAGGATTGTTTATGATTGTTTGAGCATTTCTTGTTGAGGTTTTCCCTCTACTCTATTGGGGTTCTCAACCCAAAGCCCTAGGGTGATTTCACCCATAATAGAATTGGTGACTCCACTGGGGATAACAATCTTTTTATTCCTGGTTTAGGTTGTTTGTTCTCAATCGGGTTCACTTTCTTGATTTCTTGCTTTTACAGTATTGTTTGGTCCATTAGTGTCCCAAGCATCAAGTCTGATCTTCTTGATCAAACTTTAATTTTTGTTTTCCCTTATAAAGATTTGTATACATTATTTACATTGTTTACAGTATATGTGAGTTGCCTTTATTAGAAACACATGTGAACACTTCTTTGTTTTTACACAGTCACGTATGCAATTTTTTGGATGATTTTTTCAAATCTTTGTTCCCAGTTAGGTTTGTAGCCTGGTGATTTTTGTCATTGTATGGTCATTTGCTGTCTGGATGATATAGGTGGATGTTGGTGGCCACCCACCTATCCCACTTGGACCCTACAACTATCTCTTTTAGTTTTGTAGTTTCCTTAATTATGGCACAATTTCTTATTTTTAGCAGTTTTTTGAGTCATGAACTTCCGGAGCAGTTTTGATGCCCTAAACGACGTTTTTTGGGAAATCTGGGAGCAATATGTGCAAAATTACCAATGTTTCTCCTCCCAAAGTTGTAGTCCTCGGATAGATCTTTCTAACGAGCTATTGTTCACGTCAAATGGAGATCGTATGCGAAAGTGACGACCCCAGAAAGTTGATGTACAAATTTACCAGAAATGGGGCCCACAGTTTGGTGTTTCATCTCCTAGGGTTAGGTTTTTGGATGTTTAGGGTTTTCCATTGTTTATCAAAAGTAAATAGGCCTTCGAGCTTCATTGTAACACAGTTCATAGGCATGTAGCCCCCACATCTCTTCTCAGAGATAAGCTACCATCGACCTAGTTGGTTTATTTCCATTTCTATTTGTAAGCATATTTCAGTATTTTACATTAATGAAATAAAGAATTATTTTTGCTATATCTCTGTATTTATGGTTATATATGTAATTTGTTGCATTCTTGTTTAAATCTAGATCACTAGAGAATCTACTTTTCCTGCAAGCTTTCCTTTTCAAAATCTCTTCTCACTGAAAACATTTGGCCTACATTTGCTTCTTAAGCAAGTTTGTAGTTTGTATCTTGGTATTCAAGGCTTTGTTTCAAAGTTCTTGGTTTTTCTGGTATTCCAGAACAAGAAATTGTTTTCAATTTCCTTATTAGCCCGGATTTCAATTTCTCTTGCTTTGTTTTCCCTTGTTTGTGGCCTTATTGCTTTTCTTGATTTTTGAGAGCCTTTTTGAAAAGTTTGAATGTATTTCTTTCTTGGCGTTTTGGTCAGTTTGTTGAAATTTTTGTTGCTATTTGGGTCAGTTTGTACAAGTTGTAGTCTTTCTTGTTCAAGTTTCGTTCATTTTAGAGTTTATAACTTGCAAGATTGAAAGATTCCTTGTGTTTATTTATTGATCTTTTGAGTTTTAGTAGTACTCTTGTCACTTCAAAAAGTTGTTTTTGTTTCCTTAAAAGAAACATCTCAAAAAACATTGCTTTTGTTTTTCTTTTCCAACTTTTTGGGTTATGGTTTCATTTTCTTTATTGTTGAAAGGTGAATTGCAATATTTTGCAATTTGTTATGCTTGTTTTGAACATAGATTTGTGTTCAAATTTTTGTCCTCTTCAATTTTAAGTTGGCTCATTGCCTCTACAAAGTATTGCATTTGCTTATCAAGGTTGTTTAGGATCTTGCATCATCATTGTAACTTGCATTAGGGTAGTTTGCATTTTAAGGCATTCTTAGTCTTTTTAGTTTTTGGGTGTGTGAAGATTGTTTCGGAAAAGAAAAGAAAAATATTGTGCTTTATATAAGTTTTCATAGAACCCAAGTAGAGATCACTCTTCATCGAAGAAAATGATTGCATTCATATAGTTAGTTTTCTATTGATTTTTTTTGCGTGATAAAAACATCCTCAGTTTCAGCCTCATAATTCTCCCTGACTTAAAGAACAACTATATAAAATCAAGTGATTAATAAAATGAACTAGAGCTTTTATTTTTGTCATTAAACAAACATCAACAAGTTTAGGCTCATTAGGGCCTTGGATTAGGTGAGAGGAGAGTTAACTCTCCAAGGCTGCTCAAATTACAAAATATAGAAGTTGAATAAAGAGCGAAACCCAATATCATTAAAAGGACTGGGAAGCTCCATGATTGGGAGTTAAGCATGAGTGGGAGTGAAGACAAGGAAGAGAGATACCCCCTCTCGAACTTGGTGGATCCCACCCATGACAATTCTGCTCAGCTTTTGAAACGAGTTGGTATCCATAGTTTCCTTTCCTAGGAATCACATAGGTGGCTGTGGAGGGCAATCTCGTGGCACCTGAGGTTGACATTGCATCACGTTCAATAGTACTTCTAGAGGGTACCTGTGAAGCTTGGGTGCTTTCACTGACAAATGCTGTTGTCTAGAGGTCAACGTAACTACTTCTGATACCTTCACTAGTAGACCTGGGGCGTAATTACACCAGTCTATTTTCAGAAGGCCCTTGATTTTGGCTTTCTTGTGTTTTGGTGTTCGATCATAATCACCTAGAGTAGAAATACTTAAGAGTTGTTTGATTTCTTGTATCTTTAGGGACTTTTAGAGAGTTCTCTTTGCTGCTAGTTGGCCTAGCTTTATAACTTTTTTGAGTCTTTAAGTAGATTTCTTAAAAGTAATTCAAAGTGGCTGATTGACCAGCTCGTCTGTCTAGGAGACTCCGTGGGCTATCACCTATGAGTTTGGAGCCTTCTCCTCGGAGGCGTAGGAGCATTACTGCCAGTGGTTTTCAACCAATGGCAGCAGGCACATCGAAGATTGATCCTTCGGTTTGAGTCATTGATTCACAAGATAGACTTGGCACAAGGAAAGAGTTAGAGAGGAACACTCCAGTTCTTTCTCGAGTCCTCTTCCAGTCGGAAGATAATATTGAGGTTGAAGAGCTTCTTGAGTCAGTTGTGGCTCCTAATTCTCCTCTTCCTCTTGATCATCCAAACGTTCTATTGTACATTGTAACTCCGACCAATAGGCCTTCGTGCCCAGGTTTACATCAATCTATTCCTACAATGACCACTGTTCAAAGCATGGCATCAACGACAAGTGCTACGAGTATGCAGACTCCCATATCTGTACAAGGAGGAGGAACAATTCCTACACCTTCTGTTACTCCTAGCACTGCTATATTTGGTTCTACTTCCATTCCATCATCGAATCGAAGTTCTCAAGCTGCTGCCTCTGGCATTGGATTTCTCCCTTTTGGAATGCCGACCAATGCAACTCCTTCGGTGCCATTGAGTATTCCGTCAATTGCCTCCACATCCATGACTAGTGGATCAACTTATTTTCAAGGTTTCCCGTTTAGGGGTGGTCATATACCACATTCTAAGCCAACGATGCGATCCATGCCTTTTTCCTTTTTAGGTCAAGGTAATAATCCATTTTAAAGTTGGACAAACCATGTAGTTAGTGGTTTAGGAGTTGGGAATCAATCTAATTTTAGTCAATAGGGGAATATGCCGTATTCTTCTATCAATTATTTTCAAAACTTTTCTCCCTATGCTAACGCATGGAATCCTTATTAGGGGCTTTCTACTCCTTTTAACACTTCGTTAGGGGGTAACTTTACTAGTTACGGAGAATTTTTGGTAGGAGTTGGTCAAAATTTGAATTTTTGCTGGATCATAAGGATCTCCTTATGGTTCAATTGGGTCTATGAATTACTTCAGGCAACCTAGTTCCTTCACAAATCCAGGTCATTCTTTTCATAACCTTGGGAGTTCTGCCCACACCAGGTGGAATCCTCAGGGTCTGCCATGACTCGCTTTTCTGGCAATTTTAAACTTGATGGATCTCACTAAATTGACTAATGATCTGATTAGGTATAACCCAGTTTGGTCCCCAGTCCCAACCAAACTTCCCCCTGATATCCCAAAATTCGAGGAGAAGATAGGTGAAGATCTGGGTGACCACGTAACCACTTTCCACTTATGGTGTTCATCCAACTCCCTAATAGACATTTCAATAAGGTTGAGATTATTTCAACATACCCTAACTCAAAACATAGCTAAGTGGTACATAGAGCTATCAGGGGGCACCTTTACTTGTTTCAGTGATTTGGCTACTATATTTTTGAACCATCTTCAATTGCCTGTCTGATATGATGCCAAAACTGAGCTTCTGGCTAATTTCTAACAAGACTAGGTAGCTCACATTTCTAATCATATTTACGAATGGAGGAGAAGGAAGAGGCTCATCAAAGCCGATATCCCACAAGAATTCCTTCTTTAATGTTTTCTTAAGTCATTACAACCTCATATCTCTAAGGACTTGTCCCTCTTCGATGCTTTCACTGAAGAGTAGGCTATTTTTAGGGACCAACAATTAGAACTTATCTATTATTAGTCTAGGGTTCTTCAAAAAATTCTACCTGAAACTCCTAGATCCAAGTTGGATATAGCCAAACCAAAGCTAGGTCCCCATGTGGACGGGCTAGTCAGATCAATTGATGCGAACACAGTTAACCTGCTAAATCAATTGCAACAATTGTCTTTACAAACTGCTTCCTCTATGCAGGCATCACCATCCACATCTACACCTTCTCAACATATGTCTATAAATGTCATCCAAAATTCTAACCCCAAAGGAAATCAACAATACGATGGAAAGAAGAAAGGATGAGGCAGGAAGAAAACCAGGATGGGAAGGGCAATGCGAACAAAACCAGCAATGATGCTAGAGAGGGTAAGAAAGAGTCTAAGAAAAAGGTAAAATTTGCATGAAAGTTATGAAATGGGGATCAGTTGACTCATCTCTGCCCTAAGATCCAAGAAGCTCAATGCTTATTAGCACAACAGGGGTCTTCTATCTCCCATGATGTTCTCACTAACCCTTTTCCCCAAGGGAGGCAATTACTTACTGGTGCAAATTCTAATGCTAGTACCCTCGTAGGGGGAAACCAAGAAGAGGACAATTCATCAAATGTTTATATGATGAGCCCACATATCGACGTCGCTACACGATCATGTGATTATGGTGAATCAGAATCATCTAAGGCTAAGTCTGCTTCCTATGCCTTACAACCACTCCATATTGAGAGGCCCTCTATTGAGTCTATACCTAGGATGCCAAAAGGCTTCGCGAATTGCTTGACCATTAACCATAATGCTAGGGTAGCCCAGAGCTACTCGATTGTAGAAGATCTAGCTCAAAGTCCTTGTGCTATGTTAGCGTTAGAGGTACTCCAGTCATGCCCCGCTCAGAGAAGTTCTTTTCTCTTGAAAATCGGAGCAGTAGATCCTAAAAATTCTCTTGTGCTCACTTTTGATTTGTCAAATGTCAAAAAGGGACTTCCCCATCATATGGCTTTCTAGAATAAGTCTACATACAAAAGGACCAACATCTTTGGAACCGTTATAGATGAGGGAGCTTCCACGCTCGTGATGTCCATGTCATGTTTGAAGGCCATTGGATCACCTCAAGTTGTTCCTTCATCGACTCTATTGACGGAATTTGATGGACATTCTCATAGGTCACGCGGGATTATTCCAGCCTTTCCCATCTGTGTTGGGGGAAAGGTGGTAATTATTGAGTTAGAAATTGTCGATGCGAACCTAGATTACAACCTCCTCTTAGGCAGGAATTGGATTTATGAGATGGATGCCATAGTTTCATCATTATTTCACATCCTTTGTTTTCCTCATGAGGGAAGGATCATAAAAGTTGATCAGATGGATTATTCTCTAGGTGATTCTCATGCATCTTCTGACTCTATTGTTCCATTAGTGGACAATCCCAGGAAACCTATTGAGAATTTAGGAGTTGGGATGTACTCTTCTTTAATGGGTATTTTTTATTTCCTATCTCCTTTAGCTAGAATCAATGCTATTTCATCCTCCAAGGGATCTTCTCAAAGACTATTCTTTCGAACTCATTATTTTTTGGACCCTTGGCCCTTACCTTCAAATACTACCACATTAGATGGACGACAGGTAGGTGGAATGCATTCCCCATGTCTGTGACAGAAATCGCTTATCAGTTTATTGTTAACTCTGCAGACTCCCATCCTACTCCTTTCTAACCAGAGGAGTTAGATGGAGATGTGGCTCCAACCTAGACCCTCAATTCAACTTTAGCTCAGGATTGGTTAGATACAGTCTTACCATCTGAGGAACCAATTCTAGAAGTAATGATGGGTTTCGATAGACCATGGATCATTCATATTTCCTCCCTCATTTGCGAGAAATTGAGCCAAGTTTGTCAAGTACGTCTACCAGATAGTGTCCTCCTCCATATTCCTCTCTCTTCATGATAGCTTCAAAATACTATCCATCATCAATAAGACCTAAAACATGTTGATGGTTCTGGATGTCTCCAACATTCAGGAGATCTTCTAGATATGAGGTCCCAATTAGACCTCACACCATTCGGTGTAGGAGTCCCATTTAGAATATGATCCTATTGTCATTTACTTAAATATATGCCTTTGATTTAGCATTTAGAATGAGAGAGAAGTTCACATGTGCTTTTGAATGAGAAAGTGGGTGTGCCTTATGAATGTTGGATTATAGATGTATCTAGGTTCTTTTACTTCAAAGGGGAAATAAAGTGAGCCTCTAAGAGAAGTAATAGTACTACCATAGTGGAGACACACATAGATGAGAAAGTCTTGTCTAACATCAAGCAGAGTAGTCCAGATAGATGTGACAATTATTACAATCATTACGACACATTTCCAATAAGTTAAGCACCAAAGTCACCAAAATAGTTCAATTACTTTAGTACATGTGAAAGCGAACATGAACCATAAATATCCAATAATAGTCTTGAAACATCCACAATCCATGTATGAAAATTTGTTGGCCAAAACGCTTCAAGTATTAAGGAAAAGGTCCAAGATATATAAGTACAATGAACATCACTAAATCTAATAGTGGAGCATTAGAGTCACTAATTTCTCCCAAAAGTACTAACTCTATCTTAGCTCTAATGCATTGTGGGAGAATCCAAGGCTAGAATTCCTTTGATTGAGTAATGAGGATCCTTTTATAACTTGAGACATAACCTTTCACATCCTCATGACTCTTGAATTTCCAACTCCTAATGACCTTTGGGACTTCTACAACATTTTGACTTCCAAATGAATTTTGAAATTACATATTACTCTTGGTATTACATTTATTTTTCACTTCTATGGATATTTTTTCCATATATGACTCTTGGAATTCCACTTATTTTTTGTACAATTGATTACATCATTACATCATAATTTCCACACCATCATGTGATGAGACATAGCTATTGGGAAAAATACTAGGGGGTGAATCAATATTTTAAATTCAAACTTCCAAATTTTATATTCTGAAAAGTACACCCTATTGGTATTAAGGAAACCTAAATATGTATTCTACTTCTAATAAGGAAACCAATGTATATCTACTTTACTGATTTTTTTTATGTATTCTATCCTATGATTATCCTTAATCAGTGCATCAATAGAATAATTACATTTTAGTGTGCAATAAATAAATAAAGAAATCACAACAAACACATATAGTACACCAAGATTTTAGGTGGAAATCCAATGTGGGAGAAAACCATCATTGTTGTTGTCTTTGTCTTCATTCTTATGATATAAAAAAAACTATTACATTTGTACTAATGCAAACTCTTGTCACTATGTAGGCACCCACCTGTAGAAGGCTAAAATCTTCTCTCATTATCCAACATCCATTGGAAGGGAGATACAACCCACTGAACTCGTTTACCGACTCCTATTGGAAGGGAGCTCCTACCCCCTTTCTAAAGGCTGCAAACTTCAAATCCTTGTGGACAACATTTTAGAATATTTCAGACTAGACACACCTGTCAAACAACCATCATAGAACTTATAGGCCACCTTTCATCAAATTTTTCAAACTCGACCCATATCAACCATAAACTCAAACAAACATGTCCAACTAAAGCAATGAATCTGAGACAATATCACATTGAAGATCAACTAAAAATGTGAAGCATCAAGTCAATTAATGAAAACCCAACCAAAAACAATAAACATTAAATTATGTACATGACTATGTTCAATAAGACTCATGTATATATGTGCCTCCTCTCTATATCACATGTGCACAAATCTTAGAATACTAAACATTGGATCATTAATCATTGAACCATGCATAGACCATTTCACTAGCTAAATAATTGAACAAATCGCAAATTTTTGAACCAATATATATAGACCATAGATCATATACTTATTCAAACTTATGTACCATTAAAACTAATCAATTCAACCAAATTGCCTTAATTTTCACTGTCATACATAGATATCATGATAGTGACATCACTGACAAAGAGTAGAAAATAAACCAAACATCATCAATTGTAAACACTAATCATCAGTTCAAACCCTAGTTTTTATACATGATTTCAATAAGGAATATTTGTGTATGTATGTAGTTACCATGGACAACACCTGCGTACAAATCTGTACATACTAAAATATATTTCGTAGAATATATACACAATGTACAAAGATGGATTTTCTTACGTATGTGACTATTCCCAAACAAACATGTGTACAAATCTGAATTTTTTTTGCTAGAAACATAATTTAATTTTTCACAACCTTTACTGATAACACTATAGACTTTTGAATAAATCATTTAGATCAAAACATTACCATCATCATAGTTTCATCAACGTTATCTACTTAGACATTTGCAACAAGTAAATAAATCAAGCATATATGTCAACATGCTTCAGATCGTTTAGATCTAAGTCTTCTCCTTTCTCCGTGGTGCACACTTGTATCAAATCAAATCATTCATAGATAACCCAATACCTGCAGACCCAACACCTTCATCTCCACATATTTATATAGCTTTAGCCTTAGTGAATACCTTAGGCCAATCCCTTAGTAATGTCTTTTTTATTCTTTGATGGGATCAGATAACCATTTTCACATCCATTATTATGGGCCAATAACATGGTAAAGACCCCTAGTTACACAACAATTTGCCACCGTCCTTGTTACCCCTTCTCCCGCACCTTGGAGGACTCATTCCAAGACCTATGAGAAGTGACATGACCTGGAAACACTTGCATTGTATTCCCCTAAGTATGAACTTCATATGCCCTGAAGACATCTTCTGCAAAATACCCATAAAAATAGCCCTTTTTCCATTGGCGCGGTTTCACTGTGTATCACTCGCGCCAATGGGGGAAATCCTCAAAAGAGGGCACGCCAGCTCGTGCTCTGTCTCAGAGTTGCACTCGTGCCAGTCAAGTTGGGTATTGTTTTTAACAAACAAACATCCGAAGGTTCTTCCTAACCCACTCATGAACTGAATCTATCTTGAGTTGGTTTAGTTTGGCTTCGAATCTCCATAGGAAGGAAGTAGTTTGCCACCTCCTCAGGGAAGCTTCTTAGTGATAAAGCCAATCCCATGAATATTGTGGATGATCCTAACTCCTTGTCCTCTATCTATAAAAGCTTGTCCTTTTGCCTTTGACAAGCTAGTTCTAGTTCTAGTTTTCAAGTCCCAAAGTCCGAGAATTGCTAAGTTCATGTTACAAGAAGCATTCTTCATTCCCATAAGGGTAAATCTAAAGTGAGGAGATTTTTTTCCAAGTAACCAAGGAGAGAGAGGCTTGTTCCCCATTCCCAACAAGCTTTGCAAGGCATGTGCTGCTGATCACCCAGCCAAAGGAGGATTTGATGTCAGAACTATGGTTGTATTCTTCTTTGTTTATCAATAATAGACGACTATCATTATGGTTACACTCTTATTGTCTTTGTAATGATGATTGAGTTATATCCTTTCTGACTGATATATAGTTTCATCTATTGGATTTTATGCTTGTTTTTGTGTTGTTCTTTGCACGTGCAGGTGTCCATTCACGAGGATCATGGGGATCGTGACCAGTCGGAGTAAAGGAACGGGAGCGTCGACTCTTCCACAAGTACTAGCATTGGAATCCAGGTAGGCCCTCATCATTGGTCTTTAATTCTGAATTAGGAACCTACGTGTTAGCATTGTTTGATTGTTGCTAGACCCCATTTGGGCTAGTAGGGATCACCTCTTTCCACAGAGGGGATTTACCTCCACAACAATTTGGCGACTCCGCTGGGGAGTTGGATTTTTGTTTTTTTGTTTGATTTGTCTTGTTGTTTGATTTGTAAACTTTAGACGGAGCCTGAAGTACGACCAGATAGCCTTCGAAACGCTATTTCTCTGCATTAGCAAAGTAGATCAACGCCACTTCAGTCCATCTCCGGTTTGGTTTATGAACTGAATGGCTTGGAACTTGCCTTGTTTCTTGGTTTCTCCTGCTTGGTTAGCCTTCTGGGTTGAGTCCTTGTGTTGCTTCTTGCCCCTTGGTGTACCTGGATACTGTTGGCATAGCTTTGGCTTGTTTGTTTTTTATTTTTCCAAAGCAAACTTGGCTGGCGCTCTTTTATAGCATTACAGTCGCGCCAGTTGGCTCCAGTTGCTCATTGACAACCCGCGCCAATCCCTGAAAGGCGCTAGTTGCAGCCTGACAATCGCACCAGGCCTAGGAACTTTTGAAGTTTGCTTGGCTGTGAGCCCTCTGAGCTTGATTTTTGTTCTGGGTACCTTTTTTAGACTACTTGAGTGTGTTGTAGTGTGATTTGACTGGTTTTGATCATTACCCTTTGGGTATTTGCCTTTTTCCATCGATTTCACATTTCTAGCCCTAGGGCATCTAGTGGCTTTGTGTGCCGAGCCTTGCTCAGGAGTTTTGATCTTCAAGTAGTCCAGTCGACTCTCTGATTACTCCCTTGCACTTGTTTGGTGGTTGCAAATCGTTTTATTGCGTTATTTGGGTGACTTGCTTTGTTTTCACTTGAATTCCGCTTTGTCTCACTTTGAGCCTAGATTACATGGCTCATTGGTCTCTTTGGGATTTTTCTCGTTCTTTGGAGGTTTGCTTTGTGATTTAGGGAACCGAATGTGCTTGTATTGAATAGAATTTGTTTGTTATCATTTCTCAAAGTTTGTTTAGTGCATTTTTCCATCAACATAAAGAAAAAATCTCTTTTGTTTTGTATTAGTCAATGAGAATTAGAGCTTTTCATTGATTAGTGATTAGTGATCTTGAAGAAAAGTTTTTTAATTTCCATTAGCTACATTAGAGAGGTTCTTTGTTGTTTTGTGATCATTTCGTTTGCGTGAAAGCTCTCAAACCCTCTCGTAACTAGCATTCATCGAATGAAATGACATATTTTGGCATATAGTTTGCATTTAGGGAATTTTGAGATATTACATATGGTAAGGCCTGAAAACTGAAACCTAATACAAGATCAACTTTAAAATGAACTAAATGAATCTAACAACACATTGGAACATAACGCACACTTTTTAGAGGTCTAGGCTAGAGACGCGCTCCAGCGTCATTAAACCTAGTCACTTTTGGTTCCACTCAAGGTTGGGTGATTCCTCCTTTCGTGACTCAATTATGGTCTAGTACGAATTTGTGCTCCCATGTACTATCGAGTATATGGGGAGACCCCACTAGGTTATCATCCTTTATCCATAGGAATCCATGCTTGCCGCCTTACGACCTGTAACGCACCGAACACAGCATTCTGGAAGATTGACTGCCGTACGAAAAGTCCTTGGTTTTCATACGATTGCCCAAGGTGTATATGCAGTTTTACGGATTGTTCGGTAAACCTTTTGCCTAGTTCTCTAGAGTAGTCACTTTTTGATCCTTTTCGGACTCCATAAAAGAAAAGCCTCACCTGAGCATTTGTCACTTCGAGCTCACTAAACATTCGAAGGCGACTAGAGTCATCTTTTTGTCCTTTCCTCGACTCTTTAAAGATGCAAAGGTCAAGTTATGTCCTTGTGTCTTAAAATTTATTCGGCCACGTTCACACTTACCCTGTTAGATCTTGTTTGTGTTAGTTTGAGTAGGGTCTTTTCTTGTTAGTTTGTCTAGGATTTTTCGAATCGAATCATCCTGGCAGAACCATCGATCCCATCTCCCGTCCCAAGTGACCAAGGGTCTCCTTCTTCTGCTGCTCCTAAGACACCAGTTTGTGGTGACACTTTCCCTATTATTCCAAGTGTCCAACCATTGAACTCTCGTGCTCCAGAAGATGATTTTGACGATCTACATTGGAACCCTATTTGGGAGCCTTCTGAAGAGGATACTCCTTTTACTCCTACTGGTGTTTCGGTCCCAATGTCTTCCTCTGACATGGATGACACATCTCCTATCGCGAGTGAGACACCCATTGTGATGAGTGTCGAAACTCTTGTCTCGGCCGTAACCCCACCCTTCACTGTCACCCCTCTCGGTGCCACGTTGCCCTTACGCTATAGGGCTTTGAGGGATGTTATGGGTTCTAGGAACTCCTCCTCAGGTACCATGTGGGATCACAACATCAATCCCACTACAGGATCTTTTATTCCACAAGTTCACAATACAGTTGTCACTTCAGTCCCGACTATTCCAACTGTTTGTGTAGCGTCTTCAACACCGTTTGTTAGTGCCGTTACGACATCTTCGATTGTAACTACTGTTGCTGGTCCATCCCATGGTTCAGTAATTAGTGGCCAGTCGGCACCTACATCTGGAATTGTTAATCCTGCACTTAGTGCCCCAACCTTCTTCTGGTTCCATTCAAGTAGGGGAGGCATATAACCAGTATTTGCATGCCATCCAGAATCCAGGCATGCAAGGTCCAAATCATTATTCTGACCCTGTAGGGCATCATTTGTATATTGGATCCTTGCCATCTCAGCCTGCGGTTGAGGTCTCAGTCCCGTTAAGTGTTGCTTGGGGTACCACTCGTTATGGTGGTGGCCAAGCACCCCTTTCGGATGAAGGACCATCTTATCAAGGACCATCCTATCAAGGTCA